>VYZP01077279.1:365497-388196 GCA_013400635.1 Hypocryptadius cinnamomeus | reverse complement strand
GCTCGATTAGCACCTTTCAGCTTTCAGATAATTTTAGCGCTGCAGCTACTTGAGTCAAGAAGAGATGTCACTGAGAGTAAAAGGAACAGAAAAGCAACTACCTGAGGTGCTGCTGTTAAAGCTGTGCTGTGAGGCTGGCTGGTCAGTAAGGCTCCCCCTTAAGCTGATAGGACAGCCTCATGCAGACAAAAACTGCAAAATTTGGGAGTATTACTATTAACAGTAGATCATATGTGTAGTCTCATAAATCAACCCATCAGTTCTCAAAATATGATTCAAGAGCCTGCTTCAAACAGAAGGAATGAAATTACCAGGGTTCCAAAATGGTGAGCTGACCACTATGTACCTTAAAGAGGAGGAGACAAGTCCAGTTAGGGTGTGATACAAAAGGGAAACTTTTCTGACCTCAGCACAGGAGAACTTGTACAACAGGAGAGACATGGATTATTTAGAGACAGAATTGAAGGGCTAAAGGATAAGAAAAATACAAGCATATTGTCTGCATGACTAGGAAGTTTGCAGGACTACAGAGAATAAAAAAAAAGGGAGGAAAATATCTGAATTAGGCGAATGCCCTTACATGCAACACAACTTGAACAGGAGCAGTGATTACCCTCCTCCCCCTCTCTCTCCACACACACACATGTACACAGAAAAGTACTGGTAGTGTTAAAGAACATCAAAAAATCATCAGTATGTGCAACAAAATTGGAAGCTACACCTGCTAATATTACTAGTAGTGGTACAGTTATCAATGAAAAATAAAACATCAAGAAAAATTACTGGATTTTGGTTTATCCCTAATAACAAAAATAAATCCATCTATCATTTGTATGTTTCAGGTTTGGGGAAAAATAACAATTTATAATCTTGCTTGAGGCTGAAAAATAACAACTTTGCCCAGCTAAATCTAAACCATGGTACTTCAATATAAAAGTAAATACCCAGATTAAAAATCTACACAAGCTTCCTCAAAAGATGGACTTACACTTAGCAGCTTATTTTGTTGCTTAAAATATCCATTTTAAAAGTAATTTATATTAATCAATATACAATACCTAAAGTTTTGTATTTGTTTTATAGACAAAAAATCTATTATTGGAATGATATGAAAGCCATCCACAATGTTGACAGAATCCGTACAGCCCTATGAATACGTGAAGCCATCCAAGCAAGTCTTGTCATAGCATGGCTCAAAATGGATGTGGTCAAATCTGGCCTCTGCTCTTCTAAGATTGATGAAAGTAGGAACAAACATAGTGAATACCTGCAGAAGCCAGGCTGGGAACATGTGCACAGAGCAAGAAATTAATGTTGAAACACAATGATACTGATCATGCTTTAGCATTTCCTAGAAATACAGTCATGCTGAGATCATACAAAAGCAGGGAGCTGAAAATTAAACTATTTTCATATCTATTTTTACAGAAGTTCTCACCGTAGATATTCCGATATATGAAGAGTATGAATCATGCACTGAATACTAAATTTTCATCAGTAAAACAGTCTCTATTGCTGGCACTTTGGTATCCTGCTTGCAGTGTTGTTAAATACATTGTTTTTATTTTCATCCCATTCAAACCAAATACAGGCTCATTTCAAAACCTACTGAAGTCAACAAAACCATTACTTTTTATGGTAAGTGGATCACAGCCACTGCACTTCACAGGGTTTGGAATGTTTTTATTCTTATTTTCTCTTAATAAATCTGTCACTGTTTCTGATGAGGAAGAACTATGAATACCCTCACCCCAAAGTGTCACTTATCATAGGGTGCCATTTCACCATAATTACTTAAGTTCCTCTAGCTCATTTTACGTTCTCATTTAGTGCCACATAGAAATATTTTTCATCTCAGGAGAAAAAGCAAGGTTGAGTAAGAGGAAAAACCTAACATTATCTAAGGAGCTTAAACTCTTCAGACCACAAGTGGTGAAAAACACACTGAGACTACTGCTAGAGATGTTTGCACTGCTACTTTAGTTTCACTTTTGGATAAATCAGGCCTTCATCCTCTTCAAATCTGCAACCTGCATCTCTATCCATGACCAACTTGCTTATTAAAAGACTTTTTTAAAAGTCTGATGAAAGGAATTTAACCACCAGTGTCCTCTTATATTCACTGTATGTTCAATATAAGCTGCTTATAATCAATTGTGAGTTAGGAGCCAGCAGGGAGTGACTGGGATCCCTGCGCCGTGTGCTGGTGGGTGTGTAACTGCAGCAACTGCAGCTGGGGTGTGAGGAGAGTGTGATCACCCCTCCAGAGGGAGAGAATTGAAAGGAGAGACTGAAGAGAAATCCTCATGGCTGCTAAACCTCAAAAGGATGTTAGGTTCTTTTTGGCAGCAGCAATTAGTCGGTGGTGGGGTTTTGTGTTGGTGTTTTGTTTTGGTTTTGTTCAGGGGGAGGTGTCAGTGGAGGAAAAATGGGAGCTAAAGAAGTTGATGCATCAGATACCAAGGTCTTTTTGCTTTACTGTGAGTGAAAAAGAACTTAGTTTCTATAGGTCTTTACAAAACTTTATCTAGATGGCAAAATGATGGCTTGGCTTGGCTTTTGAAACCAGGAGCTTATTGGCCATTGTACAATGTTGTACTTAAATGTTTCTGGTTGCAGAGTAATTTTCTGTGAAGTAAAGTATATCTGTGTTTTGGATTTGGCACAAAGCAATTTCATATCAAAACCAGAACATGGGTAACTTCCTTCATATTCATCTTATAAAAAAAAGGTCCTTTGAATTAGAGAGTGACTCCAACAACAGCTCAGCTGTCTGAGATGTACCTGCTGAAGCTCTTGCAGGCAGCAGGAGTGTATGACTGTCAAAGCTTCTGAATTTCAAAAGAGAAGCAGAATGAGACCAGGCGTAGGCTGCAGCTGTAATCTGTGCTTGGTAGCATCCAAGTCCTCTCCCATGAGTCACACTGCTGAGAACATCGTGGATTCTCTTTAGCCTCTTGGGATTTATTTTTTTGGCCCTGGACTGCAGTCTAATACTTCTTCCACTTCTCATCTCCCTTCTGCAGATAAAATAATGTTTAATTTGAGTTGTTAAGAAGAAACCTAGAAAATCCACAGTTCTGATCTAGATACCTTCTGACATAGGTCATATGGTTAATTTTATGTGTGGCCCAGGGCTGGAAAATACTCTCTACCCTACCTACCCAATTAATCTCTGATGATAATCCTGCCTTTTTTGCTGATATTGACACTCTCTTCCTTTCTTTCTCTTATTATATTAGGAACAGCATTTTAATCCATGATTCTGTCTTGTGAGGTTAATAACCTGACAAAAGTGCTGAAGTTTTCTTGTCCTTCCCTAAATTCCCTTGTCCTTCCCATCATGAGAATTATTGGTTTTATTTTTCCACTGTACTGTTTTCCTCTCTTCCATTTTGACCAGCTCTTCAATGTTTTTTCTGCACCTTGTTGCTCTTTCATGCTTTCATTGAGCTGCTCCCTCTGAACTCCCTTACGATTCATGTGAATCTTCTATAATCCTTTTTTGACTTTTTCTCAGGTTGGGAACTTACTGCTCCTGCATACTCATTCAACCTATGTCTGTTTTTCTGTTTTTTCATTCACCAAGGTTCTTTTGATCTGTTCTCTGTGAAACATTACTCATTCTCTGTTGCTTAGTTTCCAGCTTTAACTATCACATTGCCAGTCCTCCCATGCTTTCACCCAGCCTTTCCATGGATTCAGTGTTTATTACTTCTGCTGTAATGGTTTCTGTATGTTGCTCTTCTCCTTCTAAAACCTTTTGCTCTGCCTCTCCCTGCAAGTCTATTCTTGCCAACTTTCCAGTCCTGATCCACTCCCAACAATGTCCTTTCTCTAGCAAAATCATTCTGATGGAAGTCTGATGATCTAGGCAATTTCTTCCACCATGAGCACCCTGGATTTATTCTCTCCTTTTTTTTCCTCCTAGTGTAATTACATTCCATATGTGTAGACCCATCTTTACAGATTTTTAGTCAATCCTTTCCCTCTGTTCTTTTTTTTTCCTGTGTGCAGATTTCTGCTGATCTTATGCCAGTATGATATAGTAAGATGTGCCCATCTGCTCTTCTCGCCTCATCTTTCCTTCTTCTATTGCTATCTCTTCCTTCTTTTTTTATGGATACAGGATTTCTTGCTTCCTGTGAATATACCATTCAATTTACCCTAGAAATCTTTCCTAGCTTCAATGCCTTTATTCTCTCATTCCTTGCCTTAATCTTTGCCTTTCCTCCAGTTCTTTCCCTTAAAAACAGCAGAACAGTTGTGATGTATTTCTGTCTCCAAGATGCTTTCTTATGCATCATCACACATTAAACTCATCTGTTGTTTCCAGGATTCCCATTTGCTGGAGCATCTTCTCCTTGCCTCTTGCTTGGCCTTGAGCTTCATTCTTTGAATCTTCACTGGCTGATTTCTCTATTGCATTAAACAAACTTCCTGTCTTCAGTACACTGTTATCTGTACCCAGACTCTCATGTTCTCACTGCAGAGATTCCCACAGCTCATGCCTGTCACTGGAGCAGCTAAAGCAAGCATGGTTGTGCTTTATTATGTCACCTTTAAGGCACAGGAAGAGAAATTTCCTTTTACAAGGCTATACTGTTATCCTGTTACAAATCCTTCTTAAAATTTCTCTTGCTAAAACTACCAAAATGCCCTTATCTTTTATAAGGTGTTGTGTGCAATAAGGTTCTATGAGTGATAGCAAATTTGCCATTACATTCATGAAAAAAATCTAATGTTTACTAGTGCTTTTTTTTTTTTAATGTAATAAAATAATCTCCTTAGCCCTGTAAGATTCATGAAACAGCAACCCTGTGAAAGTGAGTCTTAGCTCTTGAATCACCCACATAAAGCTTATGGGTCCCACTAATGACAAAAGCCAAAGAGCAACACTAATGAAGACATAACCTCCACTGCTGTCATCACCTGAGTGCTAACAAAACACCGAGTGGCTACTGCATTTTGTTTGCTGCTTTACTGCACACTTTTAAATGGGTCTGATGTTTGTATGTCCCTAAAGCAGATGCTGTGTGTGTTGTTTCTTCTCACCCTTGTTTAGCAGCCAGGATTTCCTGCACACCCACTGCTAGACCCACTGTAATATTCTTGTTCTTGTGGTGCTTTTTGATGCCAGTCTAAAGGTCACGTCGAACGTGGCCGCTGTGGCAGACTGGTTTAGTCAAACTGCTGTGAAGCACAGCAACTCCCTGTGCAGCCACTGACCCTGCTCTGGGTTTTGGCCATGCAGCTCAGAACAGAGCTGTGGTGTACTCTAGTCAAGAGCCAGTCAGTCTCATGTCTGGTTGTGCTGGTGCTTCTTCTCACTGTCTCACCGTAGTTTGTGGTTGTTGCTAAAACAAGTCATAATTTAAATAACTACTAAGGATTTTAGGTATTAATGCTTCACAGGATTTGTGTTTCCAGCTTCCTCTAGTAAGTGGGGCGTGCACAGTTAAAAGAAAAAATAACCAATAGGTTTTTGTTGAATGCTTGGTTTATAAGAAATACAATGTTTTCACTGTAAGTTCTTAGATTTTCCTAACTCTTGGATGAAGCCTGTGTGCTAAATTTTGGCTGGGTGATATACTTAGCTGGTGGATATCCCTGACCAGCATAATTTGTATTGTGGTACTGCTAAAGTTTGTCGGATATTTTCCAAACAATAGACAAATATGTTTGAGCTAATGAATGTAATATCTCACTGCAGCAAATCTGTTCTATCCTATGCCAGGCACACTTGATTATACACTGATAGGTCTATGCCTACACAGTGAGTAATTTTCTTTGGGTTCTCCATTATCTCCTTGTAAAACTTCCTTCTGCCACATATCACAGAATGGTATCCCTAGGTGGCAATTCTATTAGTTGAGCTCAGATTTTATGCCACAAATCTGAGTATTTCTATAAAATCACAGTGGGAATCAGCACATGAGAACCTAATGGACCTACCAATTGTTCCTCCTGCAAGGGTGCTGAAAGCAGCTGGGGCTGGTAACAGCCAGTGCTGGTGACACTAAGGAGCTCATGGTATGGCACCAGTTCTGATCAGTGCCCTTCTCATCCCCTGCCTTGGACTGAGTTCTGAATTAAATTTTTTTAATCATTGTCCTTTCACCTTCTTTGACAACCTTTATTGTAAGAATCCCATCCTTACACAGCAGCTTCTGTTATTTGATGTTGTCTACTGTGGCTGAGGTCCTGTGCCATGAATATCCATTTCTTGACTCACTTTGCTATTCCTCTCATTTTGGTATCTTTTGCACAGACATTAATAATTTCTTGGCTCTCTCTTGGGGAGTTGGTATAGAGGATAGGTCCTATTTCTCAAATAGAGATCAAGATGGATCAAGTAAAAAAAGATTATTTATTCAATATTTAAATATTTAGAGGCAAACAGTATCTCAAATTGCGTATCTAAGAAATGAGCAAGCAGAAATCATCTTTGAAAAGATGTGCTTGAGGGAGTTAATTGACATCACAAAGAACCCCCATGACAAAGAGCGACAGAATTTGGTAGTGTCCAGTCAAACACTCAGCTAATTAAATAATGACACTTCTTTCTTCACTCATCTGACTAATAGAATACACATTTTAGCTGCTGCAAAAAATAAACCTCAGATACATCAGCTTTCTCTGCTGTTTTGTTCAACAACTACATCTGGCCCATCCTTTGTTTTGGGTGGGATTATAGTGCCTTAATGTGTAATTGAAAGTTTTGTCGTAACTTGAACATGCTTCCTTGTCTTTCAGGTTTCAATGATTGTATAAAGAGAATGTCTGTGGCCACAGATATTACTTTTTTATAAAAGTTTTAAAAAAACTTTCTTCTGCTATAAATGGACTTCAATCCCCATACATAAAACAGTAAATTAATTTCTGTGAAGTTATTTCAACCTTGTATTTCTACAGCATGCATGTCTGGGACTCTTTCCTGGATGCTTCCCAGATCCAAAAATCCCATTTCTTGTGAGCCTCAGTTCTTTTATTTTTTTCTCTCTCCCTCAAAAAAAAGCCTGCTTAGTAGAACACTTGATTTCTTCCTCAGTAAATGCCTTGGGTATGTCCTGATATATCACACTCCCTTGTGTCTTCTTCTCTTTCATTAATAGTATAAAAATGATTGAAAGTTAAAACATGCAGAAATAAGGTTTTTTTAAAGTACAGAAATTCTCAGTGGATGTGTATAATCATTAGAAACTGATTACAGTAGCTTGGCTTACACTTGTTGGTCTTATATGAGTTCTGTGCCACTTCTTGCTAGATTTGCTTGCATTTGCTTTTACATGGGTGTAAAAGCTTTTTACTGTGTGTGAGTGGGCTGGTGGTCATGAAGCTAAATTATCAGATCACTTGCATTTGAGGGATAATACAGCTTTGTGCCTACATCTCCAGCTGAAATTCCTGCTGCCAGCAGCATGCTGTGTGCAGTCTCTGCGCTGTGACAGTCACAGCCACTGGTTTTGTTCTCAGCTTAGGAGTCACTGCCTTTCTACAAGATCATGGGGGAAGCATCTTCCCAGGCAGCTTCTGTAACTCTGCGTTCCACGGTGACGTGTCTGTAGCTAATGAATCCAGAGACAGTACTTGGATCTTTCCTTATGGAAGTGCTTACAATTGAATTGTGGTGGTGTGTCATTCTCCTTCCCTATGCCTCTTCTCCCTCTGCTGCCATAACTTGGGAACGTGCTGGGAAAAGGGATAAGTGTTTATATTGCACACACACGGATCAGTTTGCACAAGCCAGGAGTGATGGATAGGGGCAAAGAGCGAGCCTAGATATGAAACCAACAATAATCACTGGTTTTATTGGCTACAAATGGATAGTCAGAACATGGCAGCACTAAACAGCTGCTCAGCTTAATGGGCTTCAACACTTTAACATAGTAACCAGTGCAGAATTTTGTTCAGGTGTCCTTCCCACTCCAGGAATTGGTAGCATTCCTCTTTTGATAATGGCAATAGATCACCGTTAGGTCAGGATTTGGGGCATGTTAATCTTATCTTGTAGGAAAAGCTACCCATTCTAGTGATGACAAAATAGTCCATCTATATCATCAGACTTAAAAAACCCATGTTTTCTTAACATTCTGAGTCTTCAGTTGTCAGGAAAAGGCAAATACATTAGTTTAGACACACAGATACAGTATAATCTGGTCACTTGAATAATAAGATTTTTTTAAACAAATTTTAGACAAGTGTGCAAGTGAAAGGAAGCAATAGGGCTTTCCACTAGAGTAACCAAAAATACACCTCCCTAATTAGAAATTTACAGCCATAAAACATTTACATGTTTAATATGAAATCTGATTTTAAGAACCCAGCAAATTCTAGACTGCCTTATTTTCTGAGTGTATTCCAAGAAAAAGTAAACCTGGTAAGAGGAAGTTCATCTGTATGTAGCCAGGGCAGTAAACTGCAATAATGTAATAGTTTGTGAAGTTTCCTGAATTTTAAAAAGTATTGATTGTGAACATGAGAGATTTTTTTCACTGTATATGGGAAAACTTACTCAAATACACCAAACTTTCTTACCGTAGTGCCTATTTGAAAATAGAACGTACTACTCTGCTTTACAAAGCAATAATATAATCACGTCATTGTGTTACTACTTGAAATAGTGATATCCAAATATCATTGCAATGTAAGCAATAGGAATGACTGGAATTAAAAAAAAAAAAAAAGGAATTCAAAAGTGCAAAACGAATATGTATTTACATACTCCTGGTCTTTCCTACAATAAGGAGATCCTACTTTTTTTGGTGTTAAACATATTAATGAATGGCAAACAAAATAGCTGATATGTAAAACAGTGTGGAATATGAATGATGCATCTGAATGTGTTGTGGAATTATGCAGTAGGAAATACTCTACAGAATGTATGAGCTGAATGAATACAAAAGATTATTCCTGAGAGAGTCTTTCTATGAAACCATTTGTCATAAGTGTTTGAGGCAAATAACATTAAGTTTAAAAAATATCTGCTTGTCTTACATAGTCATAAAATCTCCATGTTGCTGCTATGACTGCTGCCTTTTGGCAGGAATATGTGCCCTCTTGCTGTTCATTGCTAGCAAGCCTCTTTTGTTCAGGATAGAACTGAGAGAATAAAGAGAGGGAGTCTCATGTGTGTTTCTTCAAAATTCTTCACCTGTAATAACCACAATATATAGAAAATGTCATAAAGAATTCAGCAAGTGGTTTTATCAATGACATGAAAATGAGGCCTGTGATGATGAGTTTTTAAAGGAGAACTAGTTTGAAATGTCCTGAACATGTCAGAATAAGTGAGATTAGTGGAAGCAGCTCTGATTTTTATATAAGTAAAATAAGAATCTGGCCTGATATCTAATACAGGAATTTCATTCTCTCTGCATGGCCAGAAAGTTATTCATTACGAAACAGCTTCCTCAATTCTAATTTTTCATTTTCTGTGATTATTGGAAAAAGTGACTTATTTGAAGGAAGTGTAACTCCTCACTTGGGAGGGTTTTCCTTTCCACATCTTCAAAGTAAGTAAAGTTGTGCTAATTACAATTCTATTAATGTGTACACTAATATTTTAATTTTTCACTGATTAATCTGTTCTTCACGAGCTAATGTCCTGTCATACAAAGAGAAGTATCATAAATATAGCTGTTATTAAAACTCTCTTGTAGAAGTTCAGACCAGGTAAGAGCAATACATGGTGCATTTGGGGCAAAGGATTTGGATGTCTTTACATTTAAGATATCCAAAATGCTTAAACTGCCAGTCTGTTCAAGCACTGTGGTCCCTACAGGCAAAGACAAGAGACAAGCATTTCAAACTGCTATGGAGAGGTGACTCTCTGTACTGACTGGATAGTTTAGAACAACTCAGAGTAAGATTAGTTTAGAATATAATTCTAACCATATTCTATAACCATATTCTAATAACCATGGTTAGTTAGAAAGTCAAGTACATGAGGTTGCAAGTAGTTGTAGTTATACTTTTCTCACAAAAGCTTGAGGCTCAACATCTGGCTTGGAACATTCTGTCTCTCTCCTGGTAGTGTGGAATCATTCTCTTTAACATGTATTTTAATTTATTGTCACATCTACATTTAAATATTGGTAAGTTCAAACAGGAAAACTTCCAAAGGCTTGTAGGGCAACTTGGAAAATGGTATTGGGAGACTTAGTTTTATTAAAATGTACTAGAAAGTTTTCTTTAGTAGACAGCAAGTTTCTGTAAGGATCTCAGTGCCGTGTACTTTGGTTTGCAAATGCACTCACTGAGGAGCCTCCAGGCCCAAGTAACCAGGCAGCAGGAGGGGTGCCAAGGTGTGCTGGGGCTGCACTCGGGGAGGAAGCCGTGACATCTGTGATTCCGCTGCCCACTGTGCTCAGAGCTTAGTGGGAGCAGCAAGCCCTTCCTAGAAGAGAGGCAAATGATCACCAATCAGCTGTTAGTAATGTGTTTTCCCTCTGCCAGAGTAACTGCTTCCTGCTGCTGCCTTCTGCAGAGTTCCAACTAGTAGGCTTAAACTCTAATCTGGGAAAGAATAATTGCTCTAACAGTCACTGAAAAGCTCTCTGCCCTTTCTTGGGATGGTGTTTCATGTGCTTCTGGTTTGAAAAATTTGCCTTGTAGTCACTGTTCTCTTTTACCGTAGCTCAGAAATTTCCTGTATTGAAATGGAAGGAGAGGAGGCTCAAAACCACTTAGCTGCTTGGCTATGGAAAGAAGCTTACAAAGTTTGCATCTCTTTATTGATTAAGTAAGATGCAGGTACTGTGTTTAGCAATACTGTTCTCCAAGGGGAAAAAAATAAAAGAGCTGCTACAAAGATCAGTAACTCTTCCTTTCTCAAATTCATGAAGCAAAGTTAATCGGTGTCTTTTGCTCCTTAATTTAGTTATTTAAATGTTCAGTGGAGATAGATAAGATGAAAGAAGACTCAGGAGGACATCTGTTTGAGTACAAGACATTGATATAAATAGAGAGGCTGGGAAAAGTAGTTGTGAGTTTTCATTTTCTACTTCAGACAAATCAGTCGGAACAGAACTGTGCAGGAAAAGCACTGCCATAAGCTCTTGCTGAGGGAGAAACTGGGGCACAGCTCAGCACTGTTTGTTTTCACGTAGGTTTAGATAATAAAACACAGAAGGCTGAAAGGGAGATTTGATTTACTATTGTTCAGAAACCACATTTTCTTCGTTTGCGAGTTTCAGCTGTCCCTATGCTTTTACTATAACTTTAGATGTTTGCTTTTCTTTACATTTTTTTCCATCTGTATTTTCCATTTGGCATAATAAAAGGTTTAGAAGTCTAGAAGTGGAGGAAAAAGTGAGTGGCTTGCTGCAAGGAAGCGGAGTCTCTCATTCATTATTTTCCCATTGTTTGGCAGGTGGAAAGCACAGATTTGCAGAGCTGAACTGGATCAGCTGAAGAAGTGGGGGAAGAGAAACAAAACAAGTACAATACCAGTGAAAAGAGCTTCAGCTTTATCTTGCAGCATCACCACAGCAACCAGAGAACACGATCAGAAGAAAAGGCTAGAGCAGAGAAGGCGAAAGTGCGGCTTCTTACCTTTGGACAGAAGGCAGCAAAATCATTATGCAGAACAGAAAGGGGTATTTGATGGTTCCAGACAAACTGTGGCAAAGGGAAGTGTCCTGTCATTAACAGGAATGTGCCACAGTTCATGCACTGGAAAGGGGAGTGCCATGAGATCTGCTGAAGAGACTATTTCTGTGGCTGCATACCTACATGGGTTTGTACCCTTGCTGGTACTCAATTAGGTGGCTGTAGGCATCGGGGATCATCAGGTGTTGGATAGTGACCTTTATTCCATTCGGGGTGTACCTGGCACGAGAACTGAACGACAGCGCAGATCTTTTTGAGAGACGCCACCAGAGTGAGCCAATCTGCACCCCTTCCCTTCTGTACC
This sequence comes from Hypocryptadius cinnamomeus, assembly GCA_013400635.1. Taxonomy (NCBI): domain Eukaryota; kingdom Metazoa; phylum Chordata; class Aves; order Passeriformes; family Zosteropidae; genus Hypocryptadius; species Hypocryptadius cinnamomeus. Next base: position 376,279 of record VYZP01077279.1, on the reverse strand, counting down.
TGCCTGCTGTACCATGGGATGTCGGCAAAGCTCTGAGGAGAAAGAGGCAGCGCGGCGGTCCCGTAGGATTGACCGCCACCTGCGCTCTGAAAGTCAGCGACAACGAAGAGAGATAAAACTCCTCCTCCTGGGCACCAGCAATTCTGGCAAGAGTACTATCGTAAAGCAGATGAAAATCATTCACAGCGGTGGCTTTAACTTGGAGGCCTGTAAGGAATACAAACCTCTGATTATCTATAATGCAATTGACTCTCTCACACGTATCATTCGGGCTCTGGCCACCCTCAAGATAGAATTTCACAATCCTGACAGAGCATACGATGCAGTGCAGCTTTTTGCCCTGACAGGCCCAGCCGAGAGCAAAGGGGAGATCACCCCGGAGCTGCTGGGGGTGATGAAGAGGCTGTGGGCAGACCCCGGCGTGCAGGAGTGTTTTTGCCGCTCCAACGAGTACCACCTGGAGGATAACGCTGCCTACTACCTGAACGACCTGGAACGGATCGCAGCCCTGGACTACATCCCCACGGTGGAAGATATTCTGCGGTCTCGGGACATGACCACAGGGATTGTAGAAAATAAGTTCACCTTCAAAGAGCTGACTTTCAAAATGGTGGATGTGGGTGGACAGAGATCTGAACGCAAAAAGTGGATCCACTGTTTCGAGGGGGTTACAGCAATAATTTTCTGTGTGGAGCTGAGTGGGTATGACTTGAAGCTGTATGAAGATAACCAAACAGTAAGTGCACCTTCTGCTCCTTGTTCTCTTTCCTTCTTTTCCTTCCTCCTTCATCAGTATTTGGTCTTTTATCTCCCCCTCCTACTTTCCCTCCCAAGGCAGTAATCCCCAATCATTAGGAAAATCCAGAAGCTATGGTTCCTTTATTTGGATCATTTTCCCCACTGGACAGAGTTAGTTATTTAATGTTACTTTTGGGAAATGGAGGCGCTTTTCACATGTCAGCCAATTTTTAATTTTTTTGATGCCTTTAGCTAAAAGTTTACATGGTTAACTGTTACTTCAAACACCACTTAAAAAGGTAGGCAGTAGTGACATCCTGGTGCACAGGGATGGTTCATTTGGGCACTGTGAAGGTCCTGGGAAATGTTGAAGGTAAAATAATAGTAAGTAACAGTTTCCTCCCCCTTTTTTTCCCCAGGATTTTCAATAGGAGTTTGGGATTAAATGAATATTTAAAATTAATTAAACATGTTTTAAAATTAATATGACATTTTAATATTTAAAATTTTCTTTGACTGTTTCTGGTTAAATGAACCCTTGTCCAAAGAACAGCCATTCCCATTTAATAGTCTTTAATGTTGTCAGCTTCTGGTTTTCACAGCACACCAATACAGTAGCCATGGGAAATAGATGAATGCTTACAGATACACAAATATATATTTGCTGTGACTTTCAAAGTGCCTGAATTAAGCTTCACAGGGGTTTTACTTGAACTTTTTTACAGCCTTGTAAAACATGCTGTTTAAGAGAAGGGAGTTTGTGGGTAGGAATGCATGATGGCCCCTTTTTTTGTTGGTATAGCTTATCACATATATATATTTCCCTATTCTTATCTTCTGTAGTGATTTTACTGTTTATAAACAGCACTTCTATTTTCTTCTCTGTACTATTCTGATGAGCCATGCCACTGTCCTGTGCGTGGACTTACCCTTCACTATCTGGACATTCTTGTCTTGGCATTACTGCCTCCTTATTGTAACAGATTTCTGTATCTGCTTTTTGTTTAGTAACCTCCTCTTGATATGACAGAAACATTGCCACTAATTATTTCTCTTCATTTTCAGACATATTAGGAAAAGCATTTTACATTAGACCCTGACTAGGAGTTTCTTGCAATTCTTTTGACTTTTCCTGCCTTACTGTTCAGATTTAGAAATCAAAAAGAACTACCTGAAAGGGAAAAAAATCAATATACTCTGAAAAATCCTTATGAGCATTGGTCCATACAAGACCAACAATGGTACCTACATTGGTGCATTACTGGAACTGCAACACTGAGACTGCCACTTATGAGAAAAGCCCTACAAATTATGGTGCTGCAGAGTGTAAAATGCTTCCTGGTGTAGTATCTGTGGTGAAGAGAACTGCTAAATAAAACTAGTCCACTGCCAAACATAACTTACTGCTTGAGAGAGCATGTAAGAATCTGGCTGATTTATAAACTGTGAAAGTTGAGCAAATGATCTGTATGAATATGAAAACTGCTGTGATCCTGTTGACAGAAGTGGAGAAATGCTATGCATGAACTCTGTCTTTATTGAAGATGCGTTAAAGTAATGATTGACAGATATGGTAAAAAATGAGGGGAAAACCAGTTCTGCACACTGAGGGTTCTGATTATAGCTGAGTCCTGAAGTCTGCTGAGGGTGAGATTGTTGTAGTGACACCAGTGAGCAGAACAGGAGAACAAAAATAATGCCGGAACTATCGGCTGCCTGGACAACTTTTCCTTTGTGTGGCATTTTAAGTGGCTAAGTTAAATTTATCCTGCCTGAAAACAAATAACAGAAGGGGAAGGCTGACTTTTTCAGGGGCTTTTGTGTTTCTCCTGCTATGCTTTGTTCTGTAACATCACTCCTAGGAACAAAATCACCTGAGCTGACAGCTTGTAGACCTGGACAAACCAATATTTTTGCTTGTTTTTTGAACATACATGATATTTAGCTGTTTACTAAAGAGAAAGATAAATGAAGAATTACAGTTCACTTTTTTCCTTCACCTTGTATGCTCTGTCACTCTGTAACAATATTTTTCCTGCTTGTCTAGGGTTATTTGGAAATGTGATCTGTGTCTGGTTTCATTTCTACAATATCTTGGGAGGTTTTTCCCCTACCTAATCTAATAAATATAGCTTTATCATTTCATGCACCATAGCTAGTTAGCATGACTCAACCACGTAACAGCTGCCTCTTCATTTGACACAGTTGCAAAATTGTAAAATACCTTTGGATTGCTATTGATTTATTGTATGATTATTATTCCTGACTAGCACTCTGAGAAGGTTGCCTCCCATGCTGATTTCTTCTTTATTATGTCAAATAAATTACTTGTCTTGTTTTTTCATGGTCCTTAGCAGCTAATTGACCCATTGTATCTTTTATTACATATTAAGATGCCATCTCTAGCCTTTGATAATGTTACATTATCAAGTAATCTTTTTTTTTTTGCCTTCTTACATGTTGCATCCTGCACTTCGAAGGCACTACCCATTAATATCTAAGTGTCTCATCTTTATTTCAATTTCTCTTTAAATGAATGTGTGCTAGAGAATGTAAAATCTGTACTCTCAGAAGTCACTGCTGCTGCCTGTCCCCATGGAAAGAATTCTTGGTTTCTTTGTGAGTGTCCCCATCTGTCCAGCTCTGTCCTCCTGTACATTTCACAGATGGTTTTCTTCCACAGCCTGTAGCTGCAACAGGGTTTGAGACTGAGAAACACTTCAAAGGTGCAATAATAAAGTACATAATGAACTGAGTTAAACAGGAGTCTGTGCCTGAGAATTCCTGAGGTCAGTAGTCACAAGAGATTCACATGGTGCAGGAGATACCAAGTAAAGGTTGTGCAGGTCTGAAAATGACACTGGTTCAGTAATAATATAAATATGGATGTTAGAGGAAAACTGCTTGCAGGTAACAAGTAATTTTTATTCCCTTTCTTACAGCCACTGCAAATGACTATAAAAATTAAATTTTAGGCTTTTTGAGGCTCTTTTTTTAGTATCTTGTTAAAATGAAGATGCAGATGAAAAAGTCAGAATGCTGCAGCAAACAGTTCAGGTTGGAGTAGGCCTCATGCAACACTAATTGCTGGGGACATAATCAAACCTCTAAATTATCTAATAATAACTGGAAAGCCTTCTGTCATATGTTAATTGTATGAATTTTGAACAGAAATCCTGTTTCTGCCAGGAATTTTTTTTATCAAGTAAACAACATTGGTAACAGTTTTTTTTTCTTTTTTTTTTTTTTTTTTTTCCCTGAGGCCAAATACTTAAGGGGCTTATTTGCCTTTCCTGACAGTTCAGCTTTTTCAGTAATTCAGGGTATTAAAAATCCTTTCTGGCATGCAGCTCTTTTTCTGCAATGCTAATACTAACAGTTAGAACAGAGGGGAAATTGTGTTCTGTGTACCCATAGCCCTTCTAGCACCCGTTATTACCAGTGGTAAAACATCATGTCAGGAAATGTTTTTCTGACAAACTAAATCACTTGGGAATCCTAGAAAAGGATTGACCTACACTCTTACATTTTTTCATGAAGCTTTTCCATTTCAAGACTTTTCATAGTGAAGTTTGTGTGGGAGCAAAGCCTAGATGACTTCAGCACTCATGTGTGTAATCTTTCAGCACTGCCAATGAAATCCTAGCCTTTTTGCACTTAACAAAGTAATATATATATATAGTCTCTTACCCAAGTTTAACTTTATATAGCAATGCATCACAATTCCAGCCTCAAGACTTGTATCCAAGCATGTACCTTCTAAAATATGTAAACAGCAGTAAAATAATGAATATACATAACAGGAAATGATTGATTAACTGCCAATTTGCAGGTTTTTTACTAGATATTCTTTCAAGTCTGAAGATTTATTTTTGTTTACATCGTTCATTATAATTGTATGCTTCTTATGCAAATATTCTCACATAGAACACATGCGACAGCAATTTTTCATATTTTGGATTTGCTGTCATACCCTGAACTTTACATTCTGTGTAACTTCAGATACTAACTTTATATCCAAATAATAATAAGTAACTTTATATCCAAATAATTCTGTCTGTATGCTCACTAAATGATTTCCTCTAATTGGAAAAAACCCCCCAATAAATATGACAATGTGCCACACTATGGAATACAAAAAATAGAGTCATTCTAATGGCACTGTATGATTGCAGGAAGATGCCAGTATCAGATTGTAAAAGCCTGGGAAGCTTTGCTGTGAGGCTTATCTATTTCATGTCAATAGACTAATCCCTAAGACAACCCTGTATTTAAACCTACAGATAAATATTTCTGTCACTGTAGAGCAGTAGAAGAAATGCACAGGGGCAAAACCAGAAAGACTTTTACCTGTTTTGCAAAACCATGGCACAGAATTAATGGACCTACTGGGCAGTATTTGCCTGCTTTGGTATCCAGGGCTAGTTGTCAGACTTACATCTGAATTAGATGACTGAATTTCCTGACATATTTAGGTAACAGCAGGCAATGTAAAATCCCCCATGACAAATGCCTGAGAGATGATGTAACTCCCTGGTTTTGGTCTCTGTGACTGGCTGTATTCAAAAGTCTTAGACTAGGTAAGGTGTTTTGCTGTGATTTTTAAATTAATCCCAAGCATTACAGCACTAAGGTAAGTAAAACATAGAGGCATCAGGAGTGCCAGAAAGCTCCTGAATATCCTATGAACTTCAGCCTCAGAATAGTTCTTAGGTGGAAAGACATGGGTACTGACAGATGAATAAAGAGAACCTAAGTTAAAATCTCAGTGATCCAGTAACACTGCTGCTCTTCAAACTATAAAAGAAAGAAAAAAACCCCAAGCAAAACCCAGCTGAATTCCAGGAATGCCTATCAGTGTAGAGGCAGTAAAGCTTGCTCTGTAACTGCAGGGTTAAAGCAGCCACCAGCATAGTACACATGAACACAAGGCACCTGTCAAGCACTGGGAGAATTGTCATGAGTCAGAAAGCCACAGCCACTGACAGGCAGAGGAGCTGATCATACACACTGGATAATATCAATTAGATAAAGAATCAGTTTGTGAAGGAAAGAACTGAATGTCTCTGCCTCTCTCTACGGGGTTGGAAAGCCGTGAACATCTTCTCAAATATATTGTATAGGAAAGATCCAAGTGAAATTGGAGAACCGGTTATAGCAAGCAAGGAGTTAGAAGAGGAATACACCAGAGCAATATAAGTTTCTTCAACAGCATATTGTCATCTTCATGTGCAACTCCCTAGATGACTCTATTGCAAATCATTTCCTTAAAACCAAGCTGTAAATTTGCCCTCAAAGAATCCCTTGAACAGTAAGGCATGTCACATAATTTTAGGGCTGTGAGGCACATGTGACAAGCCTGGCCTAGCCTTATGGAAAATATGCTTCTTGGACATGTAGAGGTTTAATCTTCAGAAATTAATTAGATGCTCTGAAACTTAGTGCATATGAAGTAGAGTGGCATAATTCAGGCAATCATTTTTACTTCTTTGTGATGAAAATATGTAGCTTTTAATGTGAATTTAACAATAAACTGAGCAGCTTTTAAAAGACATATGAGAAATATAGATGTAGCTTGGAAATTCACTTGACTGCAGTGTAAGGGGTCAAGATCCCACTGAAGCCCAATGCCACAAAAGTAATAATGTGGTTTGAGTTTAGGAACTTAAAATCCATCTACTGGGTAGAGAAGTGTTGATATAAACTCTCATAATTCTGTATGTTGTCTACTTAACAATCACAGTGAATAGAAATGTGCCAACATGAAAGAAAGAAAAAAAATAGGAAAATTCCATCCTGGTCTAGAAAAACAGCTACTTTGGGTTATTTTTGTAGGTGTATAAGCTGTAACAACTCTCTGTGGTGTGCCAACCCTGGAGAGAGTAGTGGAGTCCAATTAGCCTTAAAAACAAGCAGAAATGCTGGAACAAAGGAGGATCCTTGCTGTTAATAATGTTCAGAGAGAGTTTTGGTGGTGGTGGATTTCCCAGAACTTTCTTCCATTATTACAAGTCAGTAATTTAGATTGCAGGTCAAATCAACAACCTTGTCAGGCCAGCATTGGCCATGGACCGGTCCCTGAGCATTCTTGTTCTTGGAGGGCTACAGGATTCATCACATTCTCATTTTCAAAATTTACTATTAAGTTTGTCTACTGCCTTTACACTAATATCCTTACAGGGTAATCATCCTAATAACCTTTTATACCAATCAGTGCAACATTGGCTGAGCATGTTCTGGCTGAGTTAGACAGCATTGGTGATAGGAGATATTCTAGGCCCTGACAGAAACTTTACAACTTAAGAAATTATAGATATTTGTTATAGGCTCTTGTAAGAGGTGGTGAGTTTTATTTAAGCTATAGAGTTTTGCAAATCCAAATATTTTATCACCAAAACATAACTAGAAATATTCTCTTGGGGCAGTTTGAAGCAGCACTGAATCTAGACTAGAGCCTTTTCAGATATAACTTTCTTTGTTCCTTTTTTTTTGCATATAAAATATTCTGTGTATGCAAAACTCTTACCCAACTTGAAATTCATTTTGCTTGTTTCCTTTGTAAGGATCATTAGTGACTACTCTCTGTCAATTCTGCAAAATCCCTGAATTGAATTACTTACATGAATTTCAAAAATCTCTGTGACTTGGCATACAGCTGAAATTAATTCTAATTCTGCTATATTGTTGTCTTAATCCTGGCCTGTGTTCATGGCACGTATTAATGTAGTGTTATCTGTTACTAGAGTTACTCCTTCTGTCATTAACTAAGATATTAAATAAGCTTGGGCATTAAACAGATCCTATACACTTGCAGAGATTTAGTAATTTGCCCTTGTTGCTGCAGTTTTACTGCTTTCAGCTTTTTGCTTTTTTTGATTGTGTGCTGCCAAGACTGAATACGTATGCCTGTATCTTGGGAAAGATTTTTGAGCATCAAAATGCATTTTTTGAAAGCTATTAATACGCTCAGTTAAACTTTTAACTTGTCAACCAATGACAGTGTCCCCTGATTATACTTCAAAATTAGCAGACAATGAATAACTCCTCTACTCCAATTAATTCAGCTCTCTCACTCCTGTCACTTATTTTTTAGATATTTAAACTTGATACTGTCCTTTCTTTCCATTATTAAGCTGATTGAAACAACTTGCTTTCAAAATACACAGTCCATGTATTCTCTGTGTACTTTTTCTCATTATTTACTGACTGGCCATACTTTACTTTGCTAATAGGAACCAACTCCCAGCCATTTCCCATCAGTAATAATAAACTGTTGATAATAGTTTAAGCCAATTTAGCATAAAATGAGAAGCAAGAATCCTTCAGTCTCTCAGTTATGGGGAGGAAGCTTGTGTATACACTGATTTTTCAGAAGGCCATGGTGGTGTGTCAGACGTGCTGCAGCTCCTCCAGGACAGCTGGGCTCCTCAGTTCACCACCCTGATGTTCTCTCCCTCTGCTCTTTCCCTGCCAACACAGCACTGGGTGTCACAGCTGCTGACAATGGCTTCAGCCTGGTCCTGCCAAAGCTCCCAGTGCTTCCAGCAGCCTGAGCCTTCCCACTGCAGCTCTGACATAGCAATGAGCTTATTTCCACTAACATTTCCCCAGATCAGCTGGAATTGTGCTGGAGTAAATGTTCATGCAGTAGCACCCTGGTAATACTGTTTAGGGGTGTCATTGGACTTGTCAGAGTACACTAATTTTTATAAAGCCTGTACTGATAGTGTGCATTCTCCTGGCAGTGCTACAGAGAGGGATGGCTCCAATAGGAGCTTGCTGGGTGCCTTTGCTGTTCTTCAGAGATCAAATCAAAGTAGAAATCAGAAAGAAAGAAATACATAACCCCTCAACAACCCACACATGGAAAAAGGAAAAAAAATCCAACTGAAATGGAAATGTGAGAGGTTAACAAAGGAGGTTAAAGATATGTTAAAAAAAATAAAATGAAAGTTGACAAGACTAAATGCTTTGTGGCTGTGCCTAAAATGTCCTGGAGGCAGTGTTCTGCAGAGCATGTGGCTGTCATTGCTATCCAGCAATCCAGACTGAGACTTAGAGCATTTAAAAAGGTTTCAAAAGGTTAATTAGTTTTGTAGAGCTAAAAAAAAGTGAAGTACCTGCTTAGTGTATAAATACCTGAAGGAGAAAAAAATGCTCAATATTTAAAGAAATACGTAATTCAACAGAGAAAGGCAAAAAACAACTGGCTGGAAGTTAGGTCAGATAAATACCAGGGGGTATTTACTTATTAAATAGCGGGGGGTTTAATTCTGTTTTCTCAGGAAAGAGGCTGAACCAACTTTTCTCTGGCAGCTAAGGCTGATCCAGGTGGCAGCAAAGACATAAAGGTTATTGATGTGTTAGAAATCATAGAAAAGCCTGAGAATGGTCATGTGTAGGAATAGTCCTTGTTCCCCCAAAAAGTGGTGGGATCAGTAGCTGAACTGAAGCACATCTACACCAACAGCATGGGCAACATACCAGGGAGCTGGAAGGCACTGCACAGCAGGAAAACCATGATATAGCTGCCATCCCAGAAATGTGGTGGGATGACTGGCACCACTGGAGTGCTGCAATGGGTGGCCAGAAACTCTGCAGAATGAATAGGAGAGCTGGTGGGTGATGTGCTGCTTGCAGGCTGCGCTGGCACAGCAATCACAAAGCGAGAGTTTGCAATTCTCAGAAAGCAAGGAGGGAGCTCAGCAGAACTGACACCTTGCACTTGGCCTGTTTGGGAGAATGGCTGTCCCTTGAGGGGACAGTCCTGAGGCCAGGAAAGCTGGATATCCTTCAAGAAGGAAATTTTAAAGGCCCAGGAGCAGGACAGGCTGTCTCCACATGCTAAAAGATGGGGAAGAACTTGCCTGGGAAACCTGTCTGCTCCTGACTTGGATGGGTGTAGTGGTTTAGTAGAGTCTGTAAAATATACAACTAGATGATGAAAATCCTTATATTTATATCATCATACATGGAGCTTAATAGTTGAAATATTTGTTTTACTGAAGAAGAAGTACTGGGAAATTGTACAGTATTCCAACAGATTTTATTGTAGATGCTGATTTCATTTTATTGATAGTAGTTTTCAAACAACAAAATGAATTAAAATATTATTACCACTGATTTTAATATGAGCAAAACCAGGCTCCAGATTTTAATTCTTTGTATTTTGCTTTCCTGATTAATACTTCTGTATTTCTGTGCTCTTTGCATTCATTATTTGCTGTGAGGAAATTGCTATTTTTTATTAGTATGAATTTTCTTTATTAATACTGCACATTCTCAATTGTTTCCTTTATTGGTAAATAGATCCTGGATGATATCTTGCTTTCTGACTCATGAAGCTGACTTTCCTATTTAGAAATCAGTTCTATATGCAATTTGTTGTATTGCTCAATGTGCAGGTACAATATAAATAGGGAAGCTCTTGTACAATATCAGAGAGAAGTGAGGCGCTGTACAGCTAAGAAATATAGAAGAAAAAAGTCTGGCTTTCCCCAGTTTGATTTTTCAATCATTCTCCCTCATCAATATAATTATTTTCATGAATAATTCATCCCCAATCTGTAATACCACTCTGTCACTTTTTGAAGTTGACATAGCTCAATAACAGCTCCTGCTAAAAGGGCATCAGTCACTCAGCAGGGCAACGTCAAGTGAGGTGCAGCTGGCCAGCAAAGAGAAGATGAATTATAAGATAAAGTCTTGGTTCACCTACATGATTATGTATTGAATTTACAGGCCATGCTGGTAGATTGCTAATATTTTTCCACTCTTTATTGCTTGCTATCTGAAGACTTTCACATCCATAAACCTCTGAAAAAAATATTGGGTTTTTAAAAAAATTTTTATCCCACTTACAAGAACCACTATTAGGTTGAAGATGGCATAAATTAGTTTTCAATTTTGCATTAGAGGCAGAAAGATTAATAAATAATATGATTTTAACATTTGTTCAGTGGTATTTTTTCCGAGGAGCCCTGTCCTATGTTTTGAGGTTTTTTGCTCCAAAGTAGCCAGCATCTGCCTTGAATGGAAGGTAAC
>VYZP01077279.1:334377-360725 GCA_013400635.1 Hypocryptadius cinnamomeus | reverse complement strand
ATTTCTCATTGTATAGATTGTTTCATTCCCTATTTATAAGTTCCTTTCAACAGCACCTCTTGATCTGACAACATGCTGTGGAAACAAATGTAGTCAATGAAATATTCAGATACAATAATTATAAGCTTGAGAAGAAACCAGTAATTCTGGGTTTTGAGCAGTTCATAAACAGCAAGTCTATAGTAAAGCATGAATCTATAAATTGAGTTGTGACTCTAAAGACAAATATTGACTAGCACAGGACATTGTCCATCTTGCAAGTTGAATGAGACAGAGCTCAGGGAAAAGAAAATGTGTTCCTGTAACCTGAGACCACAACGTCGGGTTGTTTGGGGTTTTCTTAAATACAGTCCTGATTGAACAAAATTATTTTTACTTCTTTGTCTGTAGCCCAACAGATTAGAATTTCCATCTCAAATATGAGAGAAGCATTTTTTCAGCATATATCACCATTTCTTTCATTCTTCTCCAATTTCTCTGAAATAACTTCATAGAAATTATCTCTTGAAACTGATTTGTTCTGAATCTCAGTAATGTTGCTTAAGACCAGAAGAATTTATCGAAAGTGAAGACAAGATTCTCCATGATGCCAAACATGCTGGTTTTGCACTCTTAATACTTTTGTCAGCTTATGCAAAAAAGGCCAAGATCAGACCCAGATTCAGACCCTCTGCTTGAGGCTGCTTTGCAGTTTCCCTTCAGCTTTCTTCCTCTTGCCTTTTCATTCTTGACTCTGAACACTGACCTTTGTGCTCCTCAGCCTTTGTTTCTTCCAGGTTAGTAGGAGGCAACCTCAGAACCCCCACAATGGGAAGAACTTTGTTAGAATTACAGGCAAGGGTGCTAAAAATACCCACTTGCTCCTGCTACCTTAATCTTGCAACATGGACAGGCTACAAAGGGAATGCAGCTGTTGTTCCCACAAGAGCTCTTGCTGTGCTAAACTCTGTAACCATCCTACCCAAAATATCTTCAAAGGTGCAATAAAACAAGAAGCCAATCTCCTGCAAGAATTTCAGCTGCCTAAGCTGTGAGGGTAAGATGCATCCCTCTCCACATGTCCCACAGTCTGAGAAATGGTCTCAGGTTTTGTGAGAATTTTTTCCCTGCATTGAATTTCTCAGTATAAAGGCCATTTACCTTTTTTTGGTGTATAACAGGCTGCTTTTATTGTTCAGATTCTACTGAAGAATGAAACGACTGGCCAACTTATTCTGGTGAAAACTGGTTCAGCATCAATGTGAACCAGTCTCTCTTTCTCTCTCTCTCTTTCTTTCTTTATCTGTCTCTCTGTCTTTCTGTCATTTAAACACTCCAGCACTGGACAATGCCAGTTACTAGAGGCCAGTACTTCTAATGCCAAGAGCTTTTGCCTACCTTTCAATGAGAAACACTCACTGCTTCAAATGATGGTGAAGTGTGTGAAACAAACTTTTTCTAAGCTGGGCAAGACTGATGGGAAAGGCAAAATTGCCTGGGAACTGAAGCAATTTCACATGGGTTACATAAGGGAGAAATTTTCACCAACGGGGAAATAAACAACTGATTTCTCCCCAAGGATGAGCTGTTCTGACAGCCAAAACACACAGACCAGCTGTACTAGGTCACAGCCAGTACCTGCAGCAGTCTGTGTCTGACTGTGGGCAACAATGGACATTTAGGAAAATTATGGGAACAGATCAAGCATATCCTGATATTTCCTGCAATTTACCCTCCCAGGTAACTGAACAGCAGATTGCATCAACATCTCTTTGTTTAAGTGCCCTTTTAATTTAATTGCTTCTTGAACCCAATTATACTTTTTTGACTTTTACTATTATCATTATGATTCTCTAACATCTCATGACAGAGTTTTACATTTAATTATGCACTGTATGGAAGGAATACTTGTCTGCTGTCAGATAAATGAATTTGATGTTTCTTACTTGCATTGTAAGAAATGGTGAAAAAATAATCCACTATTCAACGTTTCCATACCATTCATGGTTTTATGAGCTCTGCCGTGTTCTCCCTCAGCTATTTATTTTTCCATATTGAAAAGAACTAGTTTATTTAAGTTCATATGATGGTGATTCCATGCTTATGATAATTCTTGCTGGTTTTCTCTGTTTTCTAATGCTACTGTTACAAATGACTCCTCATCTTATGTCTTTCATAAAGATCCAGAGAGTCTTGTTTGAAACTTGGGCTTGAGTGTGTTGAAATGAAAACCTACTTATTTGATAAGCACTCATTTCTTTATATCATATGGGTATTTTCTCCAGAGAAAGGGCATTCACAGGCACGAGATTTTGCAATCTGCCCCCATGCCATTTTAAAAAGAAATACTAATTTCCTCTTATGTAGCCAATATATTGTTTTACTTCAATAAAGACAATTGTCAGAAAGCAATATTCACCCTATTAATACCCTTGCCCACCCTGCAATGTATTAGAAAAATGCCCATTTCAAAGAAGGTGCAATGAAAAGCATTCTTTCTTTACACAGACAGTATCAGCAAAAGCTTGGATTATGAATAAACTATACAAACGTAGGTTAGTCAGTAGCCTGAAAGAGTGAATAAACATTTCAGTTTTCACTTGTGTATTCCTGTGTAGTTCTCTTGCAAATTTCTATACTATTTCAATAGCTTAAGGGCTATTCCAAGGACCAGAGAGCATCAAAGAACAGAAGAGAGTAAACCCTGGATATTCCAGAAAGGCCACAACTCCATTCATTAACTATTTCCTCTTCATCCTGCCTCAACAACAGGATAGTGACTCTTTCCATCAAAGGACAGCCCTTGTGCTTGAATTCATCTCTTTGGGAGGCAAAGTTTGAGACCTGCTCAGAACTCTGTGTGTGAAATTGACTTCTTATTTATGCATTCAACTATAAATATGTTTTTACATTGCATGGAATTACAGAAATGTAGGCTGGATGTGATCCCTAAAGGTCTGGACTACTGCCAACAGTAAATCAGGCCAGCTATGGCTTTATCAGATAGTTGAGTGAAAATCCTCTATGGATGTAGATTTCACAAAACTCAGCAAATTGTTGCAGACCTGTGCTAGTCTTCTAGAGAAAAACTAACTTCTAATCTGAACCTCCAAAACTTCAATTCATGTTCATTGCTCCTTATTCTTTCCTCTAACGCTGCTGGGAAGAGTTCTGTGTCACCATTACTTCAAGTAATTGTAGGCTGTCACCCTCTGGCCTCTTCTTTGCCGGCCCAAACAAGCTCAGCTCCCTCAGCCTCTCCTTGAAGGTCACTGCAGAGTTAAGTTCTGTCTTCTGGGTAGGTGCAGACGGGAAATTAAGAAGAAATTACTAACTATGAAGGTGGTGAGACCCTGGGACACGTTGCCTGGAGAAGCTATGGATGTCCCATTCCTGGAAGTGTCCCAAGGCCAGGCTGAATGGGCCTCTGAGCAACCTGGTCTAGCAGTGTGTCCCTGTCATGGCAGGAACTAGGTGATCTTAAAGGTCCCCTTCAACTTAAACCATTCTGTGATTCTATGAATGTCTACACACAGAAGGCTGACAGTAAGCTCAAGGATCTCAAACAAGGATAGCTAAAGTCCTGGACCACTTTATGTGTAAAACTATGCAATATTTCAGCTATGTGGAATATATGCTTGAAATGCTCCTTTTGCCCTTGAGCTAAGCAGGCAATCTAAAGACCTGGAAGAAAACAAAACCAAAAAACCCACTCCACTTGAAAACATTGAGTAAGTGTTGAAAGCAAATGAAATATATTACCAGGAATAGAAAAGCTGGAGTCTATTACCATATAAAAAGCTCAATCTAAGGACAAAACATCCAGATATTTACAATTGAAATATGGATTTTAATGATACTTTGAATATATTTTCAAGAACTGTGACATTTTAAATGAATATGCTTTTATCAAGAAAATGTTTTTAAGCTAGATTTTTGCTAACCTCTAGAAATATGCAGCTTGTCTGGGATACTGTACAATGCTTTAAAAACTCCACCCCCCAAAGCAAACATAGGCATTATATACTGCAAATTTACTTCTTCGAATGACATGAAGATCCTAATTTGTACTCAGGAAATCTTAATTTGCTGGCACTGTGAAAGACACTGGAGATTTATTTTTATATTTCCTTTATGGGATGTTTGCCCTCTTAGTACTGCTTGTGCCCCAAAATGATCTACAGAGGAGCAGAGCACATGCACTCAAAACGCAGCAGCCAGAGGCTTCTGTAGCATGAAGCTTTGCTGACTTTGGGGCAGTAAAAGCAGAGTGTTAACAGTTGTTTGCTGAGCAACTGAAACACACCAAGCCCTCCCTTAAGGAGAAAAACCAAGCTACCTGCCCATTTTGTGATTCTCTTGGGTACTTTTACTGCAGGCCTGGCAACACTGCCCTGGCTGGACACTGGCTGGGAAATGTGTAGGTTTTATTATGCTGGCCCATTGGGACATTAAGTTTCTTTTGTCATCTGCAGCAGCATTACTTTTGCCAATCTATCCCTATTACTGCTTCCCAGAAACGTTGACTTGTGTGGCTGTTCTGTCAGGCACAGGACCAATATTGACTGCCCCATATTTCTATTCTCTTAAACATACCTTTTTCTAGAACTTTCCTCTGGACTTGCAATTCTCTTATGAGTAGTGATAAATATAACACCTATGACATGCCCATTTTGTGACTTCTAAATATAATTTTTCTGTACTTCAGCTTCCTTAAAATATATGTATAGCCAGTCACAAGCAATAAATCAGTCTATGAGTATTTCTCCATTTCTATTTTGCCCCTTTTCTTGTTTGTGGAACAGCCTTTAATACTCTGGCCAGACATACAGGAGTAGCCTTTATCTGGATCTTCTAGCATTTCTATGGAATGATGAACGTCCCACCCTTTCTGATCCTTGAACTCAGTAACCTTTTCCACTGTTCTTCTAAGACTTTTCTATATATCCTTTCTTTAAATTCCCTTTAATTTATAGGTCCCAGCAGAAGCACCTGTTGTCCTGCTCCTTTGCTTGGAAATCCCCTGGCTCAAAATCTAATCCTCCAGTCAGGAAATTTAATCAAACTTCTTTCTCATCTCAGCTTCCTTTACTACAACCATAGCTTGGTGTCAGACTGTACTTAGTAGGATTAACAATTCTGCATTGTTCTTGATCTAGGAATATAAAATAGTTTTGATAGATAGTATAAAAGATTGCTTTATCCCAGTCTGTCACTGGCACAAGTATTACACGTATGTAACAACTACATACCAATGTTTAACTGAGCATGCACTCCTAAGACATGACTTGCTGCAGGCCTGAAAAGTTTCAGGGATTAATTTTCAAAGACAAATGTTCAGGACTCTGTTAAAGTAATATTCCCAATTAAATCTGCTTTGTCTGGTTTAGTCTACAGTAGCCTTAGTAACACTGCAGGGTCTTCTCAGTCACAGAGAACATACATGATAAAATATTGATGATGTTGTTCATTGTCATCCCATACAATAGCCAAAGCCTAAAGGTCCTCTTGTAATTCTCATTCACACTGCCAGATTCAGTTATCATCTACAGAGTTCTATGTAAAGACAATAGCAATATTCAACAGGAAACCATCATGGGAGATAGTATGCTGCACTACCACTTTATAAGGTCTATTTTCCCTTGCTTCTCTGAAAAAGAGGTATCAAATACTGACTACTGCCTCCTCTACCAGTTCTACATTTGCACATACAGACTGTAAGTATGAACAATTACAGGACATTACATTTAAAATAAAGAAGAATAAATTTGGTAGCTTACAAATTTCGTTTGCTAATATACAGTTTCCTCCTGATTTAAGAATGAATCTGATTTTAAGAAATTCAAAACAAACTTATTTCATGCTTAATAAATTTTTTTGCCTTCACAATATAAATAGGTATCTCCCCATCAAAATCACACAATATTTCTTCAGGGCTCCACTTTATAATACATATGTTTCTCAGACTTCTATAAGCTCATTTCATAGTAGAGATTCAATATTCCTACAATATAAAACCTTTTACCATCCCTTTCAATTTCCCTTCATTGTGGAGGCATAAACTAACATGCTATGTTAGGTTTTCACCTTTCTACACTTCACAGTCCTCCTATATGCAGGACACTGAAAGGCATTTTGCTAGGAAGGACATAAATAGTTGGCATGTGCATGTGTGGATCTGTATGACAGGTGCTATATTGACAGAGCTGCTTTTAATTATCCCCAGCTCCTTCCTGTTTTGTTTACGACGTGACTGAGCAGGATTTCCTGCAGTGGTCTTAGACCAAGGTAATAAATTGTTTGGGTGATGGGATAATGAGTTTGTCTGCTGGCAGAATAAGTTAAGCTAAGTGACTTAAGAACACTTCTTAGTGAATTCACAGTGGGACTTACTCTTCTATGTCACCTCTTCTAATTTTGACAGTTTTGAATTCCAACATTTTCCAGGAAAACTTTGGGCTCCTCGGATTGGGAAGAAAAAGTTTAGAAACCAGAAGAATTTTGTCTAGTTAAATCCCTGTTGCTCACCCCATCCCTTCTGGGAGATGCCAAGGCTAGAAACAGGTATACACAGGACAACCCAGGTAAAAAGTTTTATCCCAGTGTAATTCTACCTCAGTAGGGTTCTTAATTTCTTTGAGAGGTGTTGGATTAAGTCTATCTACTCCTCTCCAACAGATAGTTTCTTCTTTTGGATTTTTAGACGAAAGAAATCTTTAAAACCTCATTAAATTATCATAATTTTTCCCCATTTTGTCCAGCAGCCACCTGAGCATATACATTCTTGTAGATGTCTTCTTCCTTTGAACAAAAGATGAATCATACAATAGTTTTGTATGCCTCTCTTACCCTCAGTAAGGGTACCCTCTTACCTCAGTGCCTCTCTTAGCACTCAGTCAGGACTGCCTGACTGCTACACAGGAAGAACATTTCAACTAGCACTCACTGTAGTCTTTTTTACAAGAAAAGAGTGTCTTTGTATTTACCCAAGCTATCACTTGCTTTCTGTATTTTTGTTTGTGAAATTCTTCTGTTTTCCCTCTGCCTTTACTCAAGCATAGTTTGAATTCCTGAACTACTTTGATTATGAGTGTCCTGGGCAATGGTATTTCCTTCATTTGTTTTGTACACTGTCCTTATTTCAGAATGGATTTTTTTTTTTTTTTAATTTGACTATTAAACTTAAGGAAAAACATCCAAGTGATTCAATTACCTTTCTACCCACTACCCCTTCTTCAAATACTTTAGCTTCATCTGATTTCTTCAGAAGATTTTAAATCATGGATCTCTAAAGAAGATAGTTGAAATAGAGAGTTTCATGCCATTTTGTGAAATAGCTCATAGCTACCAGCATATGCTAAATGTCAGCCACTATTGCAAGGAATGCCTCTACAGGAAAATGGCAATACTTTCTATTGGTTATTCCAAGATTTACTGACATTTAAAGATTTTCTAACTTTTCTAGAAATATTACTATTCCTGCACAAATTTTATTCGTTATTGTTTATGGCTTACTCAAGAAAAATTTTACTTGGTTTAGTTAGGGTTTTCAAATCTCCAAGTGCCTAGCAGTTTTAAAATAATGATGATGAAAGAGATATAATGACTGAAAGATGAAGTTCTTAAGCTTTTAATACAAATGACAGTTAATTCCCCTATTTGTGATAGTTTCTCTCATCATAATTTTTCATTTTTAATTTCAAAGCTCTCCCAGCTGTGACTAGAAAGCTTTAACGTGAAAGCTGAAAGGAGATACTACATTACAATTTGGCTCCATTTACAAACTCTGTTCTTTTAATTACTTGCTATCTTGATAACTGGGTCTTCCCTTTTGAAAATGCTTACTTGTTCAGAACTCTTTCCTGCTAAGCACACCTCTACTGTTCCAGAGGATGACCAGGGATACTTGTGCCTCTGTAAACTATTGGAAGCATAAAGGCAGCCATCTGTTCCTTAGCATGTTCTTTCCCTTAAGCAACCAATTCCTTGTTCTTATGCTCAGAGAAGAATTTGCAATTAGCCCCCAACAAGGCCATCTGGGAAAGGCATTGGCATTATCTTGCTTATACCCCAGCTTGTGTATAATTATAAAATTACAGCAGCACATTTTTTTCTGACCACCTGGCTATGTACTCCCTTTAGGATTCCAGAACTGGAAAAGACACTGCAGAGAAGAATGCCTATCATTATTTTACTATGTTTTATTACACCTTTGGGAGTCATACAACAATTTATTCTATTTTTATTATAATAAGCCATAACCCTCTCAAGTTCACTTTCGCTATGATATGTAAAGTAGTTTTACAACATTGTCAAAAGCAGAAATGAGCCTGTTATGCTGGGAGTATATGAGTTGCTATACCATGTATGTTTAGTGTCAGCCTCGACCTTAAAACTGTGGATATATCACTTAAGGTATGGCAAGAAGCCATGTGGGAGGAGGAGATGGAACAGTGCTGGGGACAAGGACTCAGGGATGCTGGTGGGGAGGGCTGGCCCTGCCCTGTCTGTGTGTGCTGGGACACAGAAACCTCCCTGTGCTGGGCTGAGCCCCCAGCGTGGGCAGCAGGGAAGGGGGGATTCTGCCCCACTGAGGTGAGACCCCACCCACAGAGCTGCATGCAGCCCTGAAGTCCCAGCACAGGAAGAACATAGTGAGTCCAGAGTTGGAGTGAGTCCAGAGGAGGGCCACCAAGTTGAATAGTGGGATGGTGCACCTCTCCTATAAGGAAAGGCTGAGAAAAATTGGATTGTTCAGCCTGGAGAAGACAAGGGTTAGGGGTGACCTCACTGTGGCCTTCCAGTACAGGAAAGGAACCTACAAGAAAGATGGAGAGAGACTAAATACAAGGGCCTGCAGTGACAAGACAAGGGGGAATGGCTTCAAACTGGAGGGCAATAGATTCAGATTAGGTATTAATAAGAAACTCTTCCCTGTGAGAGTGGGAAGACACTGGTACAGGTTGCCCAGAGAATCTTTGGATGTCCCATTCCTGGAAGCGTTCAAGGCCAGGCTGGGTGAGAGTGGAAGGTGTCCATGGCCATGGCAGGAGATTTGGAGCTAGATGGTATTTAAGGTCCCTTCCAGCCTGAACCACTGTATGACTGTAAGATTTCATGACTTGGGTTTTCCTTTCTGATACATTTCTTCATTGTTCATTGATACATTTTCCTTCTTCATCTATTAAAATAATGACCTGGATTTGGGGGGGTTCATTTCCCAAGGTACATCACACATTTATACCATGCAACCACAGCCTAGCACTGGCATAATATCATCTGCATCTTTGTTGGAAATTATTCTTGGTTGGCTTACTTACTTTTTAACTAAAAAAAATGGTATTCAGTTTAGTTAAAGATATTATGACTTTCAGATGTTGAGCCAGTACTAAAATATTACACTGAAGAAGAAATTTCTTAGGTGTCAAGATCAACAATTTACTAAAATTTTCTTTACATCCCACAAGAGATCATCAAGTTTACAATAATTTAAAACTGTCTGTCCTCTTGTACATGTTCATAACATCTCCCAGTTTATGGAAGGGTTTTAACTCTCTACTTTTGTCCTTGGATTACAGATTCCAATGGAGGATTTGGTAGTAGAGAGACAGTGTTATGATTCACTACAAAATACAGTAATGAACACAAACCTCTTAAAATGCAATATCCAGTTGATATGATTGTTCTGAGAGTTGGCCAAAAACCTATATTAGCTCTAAAAGATTTTTTTTCAGACTATTAGTAGCAAAAGCATTTTGACTGAGATAAAAATTTCTTGCTTGGTTATTTATCAGCTACAAAATCAGGAAAGGAAATCCTGAGTATTTGAAAACAGATCTATGATGTTTCAGGGGATTATCTGTTGTGTCAGTATTTGCACTGTGAAAAGAAATGCATAAACATATTTTTAAAGCTATGTTTTTACACCTATAAATCTGTCTATATATAAACTAGGCTGGAGTGTCAGATGACCCCACCTTACAAAGGAAGAAGTAAACAAACAGCCCCCAAATCAGAACTGTCTGACTGAGCTTGTGTTTCAGTGTGCCTCGAGAGGCTGGTGAGTCAGCTTTGCCCCTGGCTGCCGAGGCAGTGCCAGCCTTGCCGGTGCTCCCGGGGCTTTGGGAATGACCAGCAACTGCCACCAGCCCTGGGTTTCACTGTAAACACAGAGCTACATCAGAGCCTTCATGGAACTCAGAGAACACACGATGCAATTCTGACCAAGCAACCCTTAGCAAATGAAAAGGAGTAATAACACAAAGTGAAGAAAGTATAAGAGGTAATTTGAAAAGCTTATGTAAACCAGTGTGATCCTATTTCAGCATTTTAAAGGGGCATTGTTTTCAGTATACAGCTTTAGTGTAACAGTAATGATCAAAACTATTGCAGATTTCCTTTGAAATAATAACAATACAATATATTTCATTTCTAAATAAAACAACATAAAAAGTAAACTTTAAATAAATGATATTTTCATATTAATTTTTGTGTAATAAATAGTGCATGACTATTCTCTCTTCCTCTCACCAGGTGACTCTACTGAAGTCAAGGGAGATGCACTAGACACAACTGATACAAATTTCAGGAGAATTTAGAATTTATATTAGAAATACTTTATTTCTATTAAAAATCAAAGTCATACTCTTTCCTCCACTGTTTGTTCCTTCCAAACTGGAGAACTGGCCTGAATACTTCACAGTTGAACAACAAGAAAAATGCCCATACTCTGATTATTTTCATCCCTCTGAACATAAGCCAGACAAATGGAACACATACATATTTGCAAATAGTCTTGTAAACTAAATATACTCTTGGTTTTTGATATCCCAAATCCCTGCTGTTCACTTACCCTGGATCACTCCCATGACTCATGATGTATGCATAACATTTTCTGAAACCTAAACAGGCTGGAAAAATATTGACCTTGCCAAAAAAGCCTGATTAAGACATTTTCTGTATCTACTTTTGACAATACTTGAGTGATATTTATTTTAATAATCTATAATATTTCCTATTCAAAACATTACATTTATTTACACCTACTTATAGGTGTAAACCAAGCAATAAACACAGCCTCCCCAGAGCCTGGTACCATGGACAGCTCCAGCTGCATCAGTGTCAATGTCACAGTGGCAGCAATACCCCAGGAACATTCAAGACAGCCGCTGATTTTTAACAGACCACCCTTCTTTCAGTCTATAGCAGCATTGGATTTTAATTTCCAAACATAATTGTAGTGGTCATGCTCAATTGTTCTTAAACAGAGTTCACGTGCTCAGGGCAGCAGACAGAGCCGTGAGCATTCCACAGTTCTGCTGAAGCACTATTGCTGACACTGTTGTTTCCTCTCCTACAGAGTCGAATGGCAGAAAGTTTGCGTCTGTTTGATTCCATCTGCAACAACAACTGGTTTATCAACACCTCCCTCATCCTTTTTTTGAATAAGAAAGATCTGCTGGCAGAAAAAATCCGACGCATCCCCTTAACAGTCTGCTTTCCTGAATACAAAGGCCAAAACACTTACGAGGAGGCAGCAGTCTACATCCAACGCCAGTTTGAGGACTTGAATCGCAACAAGGAGACCAAGGAGATCTACTCACACTTCACCTGTGCCACTGATACCAGTAACATACAATTTGTGTTTGATGCAGTGACAGATGTCATCATTCAGAACAATCTCAAATACATTGGCCTCTGCTAAGAATCCTTGGGTTTAATCTGTTTTCCTGGAGTGATAAAAAAGGGGCTAGCTTCTTCCACTTCTGGTGGAAAAAATTGGGCAATGCTTAATAGCCCAAGGAGAGAAAAGGGGGAAATCTGATATATGAACACAGTTCCTCTTATGCCCCCTTAACCTGCTACATAATTTTCCCCAAATATATGTTCTGGAGAGTGAGAGCCTCCTCTCTAAGAAAACCAAACACCCCCCGTGAAAAAAAAACCCCAACCAAAAACTCAAAACTCCCCCCAAAAAAACAATAAAGAGATTGAGGCCAAACTCTGTGGAGATGTTTCACCACAGTCACTGCACTTTTATTCCATCTGTTTCATTCCATTTCCTACAGTGGGAGTGTTATCATGTTCTGTGTAAGAAATGACTCTTCATCCAGTTGTCCTAAAATTTTATTGACATAAGAATATAAATCTGGTGAGTGATAGATGAACTTGTTTACAGGGTGGGGAGCCAAATGCTTGTGTTGGGGAGAAAAGCTAGTTCAAACCAGAAGCTACCGAATTGAGAGAGTTTAAGCAAAATACTACTTAAATCTGTAGAGAGTGGGCATGCACCCACAATATTGGTATCCACAGTCAAGAGTATGTACACATCCATCATGTATGCACATGCACATGACTCTCAGCATATACTATGTACACACCTCTGCTTTACTTTACTGTTTCTCATGGACACCTTGCCTATTAAAGGAATTGTTGGTGCGCAACTGTTTTGTGAGTTCCTAACTGACTAGCAGCTCTTTCTGCTCTTTATGGCTTCAAATATGCAGCAAAACTACATGAAATGAATCTTTGAATAGGCCAAATTAAGGTCGGTGTTTCTTCTACTGTTAAAGAGTTTTATACATCAAAACAGTCTTCTTTTACATCTTTTTTTGCCAAATCTTGTGGTGTTTCATGAAAAACCAAATTATATTTAAGAAGTAGGTTAGTGTTCCTTTTTTAATACAGATTAAAAAAAAATCACAAAGCAATTTTTAAAATTATTGTTGTAGTGTCTGGATTGCTGAATGTGAAAGTTGCCAATGGACAATTCTGTTCCACTGCTCCAAATACCTTCTGGGTATTGTAATATTATAACAGATTCCAAGAAGTAGGAGCCATGGAGATTGTGTAGTGTATAACCTCAAAAGTCTTTTTTTGTTGGTTTTAAAAATTATTTTTAAAATGTGATGTGTTATTAGAAGGTTAAAGATGAGCGATATGAACAATAACTAAATGTCTTGTTATTTCAATTTAATAATTTAAATTATTTACAGTTTAGTGAAGTTAAGGAAACTGAAGAGATGCAATCCTCAGCTCCAGGTTTCATCTCATAAAGAAACACTACTGGATGGAGTAACATTCCTGCAAAAGTTTGAATGCATAAGAAGCTCTGTGGGACTACACTGGAAAATCTCATATGGATTATATAGACCTAAGTCTTTGGTCAGTTGGTTCTTTCCCCTGCCATAGAAAAGACTTCTTAAAGACATCAGTGTAAAGTTGGTGTGTAAATAAATGTTTGATAACTGTAAAGCACATACGTACACAGAGACACAGACACACATGCACACTGGAAAATCACCTTCTACTTTTGTTCCCCTTATGTACTATGATTAGTGCAAGAAATCTCAGCCAAGGGCTCTAAGAAAATTAAAACAAAATGGTTAATAACATCAACATTTAAATTGTCCACTTCAAAAATAAATAATTCAAATGATACTGAACGTGTCTATAGTGTGTTCATTAAGTAGTGTTACGGCAGTTACTTGTGAAGTTTTCTTCTAATCTGTCTAATTTTGAACAAGATATTTTATCCCTGTACTGAAGACATGGGGTCCCTTTAACACTGTCTGCCAACATTTACACCTGAAGAGTAGAGTCAAAAGAGCAAATGAGGCTGTGCCTTCAAGGTATAAAGGCACACAGAGATCTGTCTGTCATGGCACACAGAGAGTTTTTAGATCTCACTTGTAGTGAGGAGCTGCAGCCTGCTTGGGATATTTGCACTCAGGCTGCTTGGCTTGGCAAGTTTACTAAAATCTGTATACAGCAATTGCTAGTACAAGTTCCTCTAAGCTTTGTTTACTATTAAATAGCTATCATTTACTTGGGAAATTGTGCAGTATTTCTAGTTTAATTTACTTTTTTACATGTAATATCCAATTATTAGCCAGCTGAATTGTGGAAAAGGTGGGAAGTGAGTCAGGGCTCCCTTTCCCAATGAATGGTCTATCAGATGTTGTGTCTCCTCCACCCCTTTCTTTCATCGGACTGTGGCCTATTCAGATTGGTGAAAGAAGAGACAAGAAAATGCCAGCATTCATTACAGCATAGCTTCGACGTAAGAAAGCTGGATAAAACCAAAAGTGTACTCAATCATCAGGAGGGTAGCAGACACTTTATATTAAAAACCAAATCTTTATTCAACTAAGAAGGTCTTTCTACCATAAGTATTAGAGATGATGAAATGGAGAATCTAGGCCATTTTAACAAAGGCCCAAGGGGATTTCTAAAGCAAAGCAGCCAGTTCCGGTCCTCACTGAGTGAAAGCTACCTTGGAAAGGAGAAACGAAAGTGAAGCACCACCTGTGCTCCTACTTGAATTAAAATCAGAGGCATGGGGAAGAGCAAAGAAGTAAATAATTATGTTTAAATAATCAAGTCACATAATCATGTTTTCTGAATAGCAATTTCTTGCTATTAACTCTCTAATAATTTAATTCATATGATGTTTTTTATTTTAGTGTTCTGAGTAATTCATGGTTACTCTGTTTTCTTTCTGAAGAATTCAAGATGTTAAAATAAATTATGTTTTATACAGAGTTTTTTGTACAAAAAATTCTGATTGTATAAGAAAACTGAAGCATAGCAAAGTTAGAACTAAAAAGTCTGTTGGCTGAAGACAGGTGCTGAAATTAAATCCCTTGACTCTTAGTCATCCACCTGGATAAATCATGCAATAAATTTGCATCTATTTTCTCAGTTCTCAGGTTTATCAGTGATGCAGTGCACTGCCACCTGAAAGAGCTGCATTAATACAGCTGGGATTTCACTTCACCTGGGCAACAATGACATTCACAGAAGAGATGTCCCATCTGCTGCAGTAAGAATGCCATCTGTCCTTTCAGCATTTGCACTCCATACAGCAAAACAAGTTTTGAAGGGAAAAAGGTATCCTTAAAGAGTCCTTATCCATACATTCAATTAGTTATGATTTTTCAAGGGTGAAAGAGTGGAGACACTAAGAGTCAGCAGTGTAGGAGAAATATTATCTCTTGGGCTCCTCCCAAACAGAGGTTCTGGCAAGCTTAAAAATCCATTGGCCCATCCATTCCACCTCAATCTTCACCTAAAAGGATTAAGTACCCATCAATGACAGGATAGGTAATGGGTAAGAATAATTAAACCTTTCCAGTGTTAACCACACCATAATGAAAGATATTTTTTCCTAGAACTATCTTTGCAGTTGCTATTTCCGAGGTCATTTATCATTGCATAACACCCTTTCACTAACATTATCAAGTATTATATATGTCAAATTATTGTTGTTATAAAGAGAGGAAGTTTTGCTATTAATTTCTTTAATGTTCCTAATTTTCTCCTCCTGCTGGCCCTTCTCCCTCTTCTATCCTTTACTGTACATATATATCCATCTATTTTTGTCTTTCTTCCACCCATTATTTTTTTTTCACTAAGTTGTTGTTCCTTCTGGAAATGTTACTCCCCAGTCTTTGTGCATTCTCCCACCTTTTGGTTTTTAACTATCTCACAGTTCCTGGAAGATACTGGTAGACATCCTTAAATTTAGGAATCAAAAATACTCTGTAAGTGGATTTGCTCAAAATAACCACATTTTCCTAAATTACTCCTTTTTGGAGAAAGACCAGGTGGCCTGGCATAGAGCTAGCTGGAGTCACTGACCACTTCCCAGTTAAAACAGCTACACTTCATGCCAAGGGCATGTACAGCCTCTGTTCCTTTTTGTCTAGCACAGAGCACATTGCTTTATTGGCCCTGCAAATTACCTCAGCTCTAGAGAACAGCACAAATCGAGCTGTGGAGTGCTGCAGTAGTTGCTGACCTCCTCCAGCTGATCCAAGGTACACCTGTTACCCTAGGAACATCCTATCTCATTTTCTGGATGTGAGGTGCAGAAGTGAATGCAAGGAGAAAAACATTTTTTTGGCTAGCTGCAAAGGGCTGAATTACCAAGCAGAGACTATTTCTGTATCTGTAATATGTCAAATGAATTACATCAGGCCTTGTGACTCTTACTACTTATTGGAAAATATTTGTGGTTATCCTTGATACTTCCCCAATTGTCTCATAGCAAAAAGTTTTGCACCTTTTTGTTTCCCTTTTAAATTGCACTCTGTATGTGAGTCCATTCTACACTGACACAATTCTGCTCCAGGATTTATCTTCCAGTCCTTAAATACAGGCATGTATATTTTTATAGATACATTATATTTTTATAGAAATAAACAGAATACATTACTCAAAAAAACCTCGCCTTTTCCAAGAGTAATTACTCAGAGCTGCTTTTACAGCCTTTTCCATACTGATGTTCACAAAGTTGTTTAGCCCAACATATCAATATTCTTCATGTGAATGGAATTATTGAAGACTTTCAAAAGGATTGCTTGCATGCAAAAATACATATTTAGATTTTTTAGCATTCATGTACAGTTAGCAAGGCTCTAAGCATTCACTCAATTCTTTTTAAGCATCAGTAATGAAACTGAATTTCTCAGACAATATACTTTGCTATGAATTTAAACAGCATGGTTTTTTAACTGATCATTTCTACTGAAATTTTATTTTTAAAATTATAATTTTTATCAACTGGAAGAGAAGTTTAAGACTAATGCTCAGATTAAAACACTGATGAAACTAATGAACTGTGATGAACAGCTGATCCACACCTTGAACAAAAGGGAAAAAGTGAAATTTTGATGCAAGATTCTGAAATACCAATTCAAGCATGCAGTGCACTGTATCTTGAGCTGTCAGCCTTAACTTGCATAAAACCTAAGAAAGTTAACTAAGAGAAACAAAGATAAGCAAAAATAGACAAGATGCTCTTTTTAAATATGAGTTTCAAGGGAAATGGAATAAATTAAATCTGGAGCATAGGTGAATTTACCTGTTTCCTCTCTGCGTTGTCTACTTGAATACTTAACTGCTTAAAACTCCTACCTTCAGGTAATTTTGCCAGCATGTCAAAAATCTGATGGGTGTTCTTCCGACTGACATCTACTGGATCATCCAGGAGCCCAGTGAGGGCAGAAATGACTCCACTTCGTATTAGCCCTTCCCTAAGAACAACAATGGAGGACAGATTTAACACAACACAATAAAACTCGTATGCATTTGAGATATTTAATGCTCACTGCTCTTCTTTATGCTGCATCTGTCTGACAAAACTTAGGAACTGTTCTTATTTCTCACTGAAACATCACCTCCCACAGGGTTCAGCAAATTTTGGAATTGCACCTACCTGCCAATACTATGCAAAGCCATTATAGAGAGAACTTCTGTTGTTTTCTGCCGGACAGTTTGGTCTTGATGCACCAGCAAAGTCTTCAGGCTATCCAAAAATCCTAAGGGACATCAGAGCTCATTTCAACACTTCTTACTTCCAGCATTAATTTGAAACAGCAACATTCATCATTTATCTCACAATTTGAAGTGCCTCAAAATTTTCAGCTTGTCCTGACAGTGAAATTCTCATTGTCATATCTCAAATAAGGAAGAAACTTTCAAATTTCAAGGCCTACTGCCAAAAATGTCATACTACAAACAAGCTCCTGACTCCTTATCAAGTTAAATCCCAATCCTGCAAATATAAAGTGACATAACTCTAAAAATAAGACAGTAGAGCTATTGATGTCTTTAGAAAAGCATGTTTTTGCAGGATTGACACTCACTTGTCTTTTTTGAACAGAAATAAATGTGGTGAACCATTAATGATTGTGTATGCACATATGGCACGCACCAGAGCCAAAAAACCTTACAACCCCAAACTAACAACAATCTCACATTTCTTCGGCAATCAACTGTTCATCAAACACTAACTTAATAAATTTTGAACATGGCTAGTCTCTTTTATGAGAGGAAAAAAATGTAAAGGAAGTAAATGGAGAAAAAAGCAGTAGCAAACAAGGATTTTTTTTCTGTGTTACATAATGAGCTATGCAGATAGACCACAGACTGCTAAAAATTGCAAAAATAAGCTTGTGGTTAGGGGTTTTTTTCCCCCCAAAAATCAAAACTCAGGATTCTTCCAGGCTTTCAAAATAAGTGCTGGCCACATGTAGTCCTGATGAGTAAGATAAATTTAGTTATAGTCCTTTCTTTTCTAATTTCTCATTAAGTTCCAGGCGAGTGGGTGATGATGGTGAAGGGGGTTCTAATTTGAACTAATTAGGTGGGGTTTTTTTTATTAGCCTATGTTAGGAATTAGCTAAAATCAGAATAAAGTCTGGGGACATGGTTTAGTGGTGATCATGGCAGGGCAGAGTTAACAGTTGAACTGGATTATCTCAGAGGTCTTTCCCAACCTTAACAATTCTATGATTCTATGGAAAAAAGATTCTGCACCACTTTTGTATTTAGGGGTTGATAAAACTTACAGTGAGCCAGTGATGAATCCTAAAGTGATGATAATTCTTATAATAACTGTCATATATATTGTATTATAATATTTTTTACCTTTCTAAGGTAAAACAAACAGTAAGTTTTTCCTGGGCACCTTGCATCATCAAAGATATTATAAGGAAAATGTAGTGGAAGAAAGTGAAGTGGGGTTGCCCCCTCAGCCTGCCCCACTGTGTCAGAGCTGGTGAGAGCAGACCACTTACCTAATGCTATTGCCTGGTAGACTTTTTCTGGATCGTGGACCAGATCGCAGAGAGCCATCAGCGCCCGCTGCTGTGTCAGCAGCTCGGGAGACTGCAACTCCTCGTTCAGTTTAGGAAGGGCCCTCCTCCCAAAGGCCAGAGCAGCTTTGGTGGGGTCTATATCAGGGGGGAGGTAGGCTGAGATACGAGGTTGTGCCATCCCAAATCTTCCTGAGAAAGATTCTCCCTATCCCTAAAAACAGTTCAAAATGGCTGTACTTGGTGACTGGGCAGATAAAGTAGCATAAAGACACCTACTGACTTTAAACAGTGCTCTGCATCCCCAAGGAGCTCTTTTAGCAAACATACACTGTCAGGAAGCTGTGAAAGAGGCTGGAATCGTGCATTATCAGCACTAATGTGTGTTCATCTGCTCAATTGTCTTAATCTGGTTTAATTCCCACTCAACACTGTAAAGAAAACAGAGAGAGAGAAAGCTTAACATTTCAAGGAAGGATGTTAAAATTGATAAAGGGAATGCTTTTTAAAGGGTTCAAGTGAAGCAGCCCAATGCCCCAAATCGGAGAGGACTCAAAATAATAAAATTAAAGCGAAGGAAAACAAAATACCTCTTTTTCCCAAAGAAAAAAGAAGAAAAAAAAGCATTTTAAAGGAATCTGGTTAAAACCTGCCTTCAGAATTCAGTAACGTTTGATAGAATACGTGAGGGCTGCCGCCCCCCCCCGCCGCTTCCCTCAGTACGGAAAGCGCCTCAGCTGATTGAACATTACGACCTCCAATACTGAAAACTGCTAACAGCAAAACCAAAAGTTAAAACAGCCTCTAAACAACTCCACTTCCCCCTTCAAGGCAAACGAAATAACTAAATAATCGAAGGCGCCGTGTGCCATTACCGAGCCCCCGCTCTCGCCCCTCAGCGCCGGCCGCCCCCCAGCGCGCGTGCCCTGGTTGCCACAGCGCCCGCTCTTTGCGTACGCTCCTCTTCGAGAATAGCGCCTAACGCCGCCGAGCCCCGAGTCCGGCTGCGTCACCAGCGTAAGCACCGCGTTTGACAGCGCCCGCGCTGAGGGAGTTACGTCAATGGCGTAGTTGGCAGCGGGGCGCGGGCGCGCGGGGCGGGCGGGGGCTGAGGCGCGGCCGCTGAGGGGACCCGTGAGGGGACGCGGATGTCGCCGTCAGGTCCCGGAGTGGCGGCCGTTCTGCCTCGGTTCTCTGCTGAAGTGTGCAGTCTCTCTCCTCGCCCCCTGTTTTCAAAGTAGTTTTACTTGAACAAAATCGAGGAAAATTCAGAGCGAACAAAATGGTGGTCGAGTTAAGGGCAGAAATGCAGCAGGCGAGTGCCTTGGGGTACAGGGGTTGAAGGGAGCGCAGTAGTTTTGGACTACATTTTCTTTCCTAATCTTCTCCAGAATGTCACTATGAACAGCTAGAATGTGTAGTAAGGGTTTCCATTATCACTTAGTTTCATATAACTGTTCAGACGGAGGTACACGGTGAAGAACGGATCGTTGAAATGTTGTGGCACAATTTAAGGGTGTTCTGGATTGTCAGATGTTATCTGGCATCAGGAAAAAACTCTGAACAGCTTGTGCTATAAAAGGATAGTGCAGATAGTGAAATCGTTGAGATGTTTTTCATTATGTCTGAGTAACAATTGTAATAATCAAAGTTCTTAAAAAGGATTTTACAAATCCAAAGTAATTCTGATCAGCCAGATTAAAATGCATCACAGGAATAGGTTTGGGTTTGTTGATCTTCAAAATCCATAAAAGAAAAATTGCTACTTTAAAAAGGAAATTATTCATTTTTCTGCAACATTTTAGAGCTGATTATTTACTTTACAGGTTATTTACCTGAATTAGATTAGACTTCCACTATGTACTTTTACAAGTTCACCTGATTTCCATAGGAAGAACATGAACTTTGCTCAGCATAGAAAAAGCAGGACCAAATCAGAGATTTGTCCCTCAGTGTTACCTCTGCTTTTGGTGTGAGTTGTTCTGTCTTGTCCTTCACTGTAGCTTGGAATACTGATTTTGTTAGTGGTCATGACATTAACTTATTTTATGTATGCCTTCTGAATGCCTTCCTCACATCCTTTGTCTGTCCACAGAAGCTGCTGGCACTACTGTTCTTGCAATGTTGAGATAAGGAGGGTTGTGATGCCATGGAGACACTGTGTTCCCAGCCCTCCCTGGTGACTGAATCCCCTTTCAGCTCTTTAAGAAGAGAAAATATGCATAATTCTCAGTATGTTTAGCGGCTTTTTATTTCTTAAATTCTTTTCCTGTAATGGTGTGTCTTATTTGTTGATATGGTAAGTTTTGTTGATATGGGATATGCTTATGTGTGTGTGAGATTTAGATGAAATACATTAAGTATAAGTGAAGATGGTGTCTCAATTTTGAAATATATCCATGTGGTTGCCTTGGTCCCTCCTGTACTTTGCATTCACTGAGATGGTTGAGCTGTGGTTTTTGTAGCTTAGTTTGTGAAAGAGCTCTAGGAGAGGAGCAGTGAATCAGTCTGTGTACACATGACAAGTGTTTACCATGCTTAGGGGGTGTTGAACTACAACTAGAACATACAGAAAGCAAGTTAGTGTTTGAAACTCTTAACAACTCGTGGAGTTCTTGTTTTCAGAATGATACTAATAGTTCTGACATTAATTAAGACATTAATATTGCGATAAAATCATTCAAGCTGGCCAGAAGGGCAGGAGCACACCATAACAAGGGTCTAGATCTCTCAAGGTTTGTATGGTCACAAGTAGCCTAAGTAGAACTCTCCATATGGTAATAGATAAATACTGTAAAGTCACCTTCTTTGGTGAATAACCCATCAGCTGCAAATCTGGGTTTTTTGTGGGAAAGTGGCTCTCTTGGTATGGTTGAGATCATATTCGTGCCTGAAGTGATTTAAAAGCAATTTCTCATGGAGGAGAATAAAACATTAATTCCAAGTAGTGGACTAGTGATTTTCTTAAGCATTATTCTTTATGTGTGCTTGTAAGACACAACTGTAGGGTTTTTTCTTCTGTACTCACTCACTGTTTAAAATTACTGGTCTGCTTTGATGTGCCCTTTAACATTTTTAGTCTGCTGCAGAAGTGGGAGAGGCTTGTCTCCTGGTTCAAAGCCTCTTCCTTTATCAAAGTATGACTGTTAGAATAGAAGAGCTTTGTTTTCTCCTGAAAGTTGAAAATTTAAATCCTAATAAAATACATAGCAAAATCTTTTAGCATCCTAAGTTGCACTCTGGCTTACTAAATACTGTCTAAATTAATGAGTTAATTGACAAAACTTAGGTAATGCAAAATGGCTGTGTAATTTTCTATTCCTTGTCTTTGGTGTTTTGTACATTAGAAAGCAAGATTATTAATGAGTAGAAAGACATTTATATAATTCAGAATGTCTCATTAGTGGCATGCGCATTCTGACTTTAAAGCTGAGATGAAATCAAGTTGAAATGCTGAAAAAATCCCTTGGGAGTTTCTTTATAATTGCTGCTATGCTTAATATTAGCACTGTAACAGTTCCCCACTCCATTGCTTTCTTGTCTAATAGGTTAATCCTGCTCTTTGTATCCATATATACAACGATCTTTGAAGAAAATAGAACTGTTTCCTTATTCAGAATTAGGGACCATTGGGTTTATTGAGGAGCAGTTTCTGATCAAAGGAATCTGTATGACCACTAAAACGAGTTTGTTGTTTTAAAACTACTGCTCTGTGCATAGTTCAATTACTCCATCTCCGCCTTCCCGGTCTGTGGAAGAAGGGGAGGAAGGGAATTGTTGCAAACCTGTTGCTATGGCCACGTAGCAGGGGCTGGGCTGCTTGTGTGGCTGGAATCCTCTGCATCAGCTGCTGCTCGGTGAGTCCTTCCTTACACTTTGCTACATGGTGAAAATGCTCCCTTTAGAAGTGTTCTTTTGAATGCCAGTAAGAAATCAGTACCCTAATAAGGCTCCCCTCCCCCAGCAGCCCACGAGGTTTCCTTACATAACCAAATTGATGTAGCTCAGGTGAGACATCTGAATGCATTTGTGATTTTCATGTGAACATTATTCTTTTTCCATGTCAGACAGATTTCATTCTTTCTGAGCTGATCTTGGATGAAAGTTTGATGTCGTGCCAAGAAATGTGGCAGCTTCATCTTTCCTCCCTTCTCCTGACCACATGAAATTTGGGATCCCCAATATTAATTAATGCACTTAGTGCAGAGGCATTTGAAACAATGATGAGCAAGATTTTTAAATTAAACACTGCAGAGTCCTTTGAGGGCTAAACTGCAAGCACTTGGCTTGAATTAAGTGAGCAATTCTCTGCCCTCCCAGGGAATTAGAGTTGGTGCATTGTAGTTTCAGAAGGCCACTGTTTGCTACTACAGCTATGCACACTGAGGTAGTCCTGTTTACATGAGAAACAGCTTTCCCTCCTTGCAAACTGAGTTGAAGAACCACCAGTTGTACCACAAATAAAAAAGGAAAAAAAAGGTTACAAGTCTGCAAGAACTTGGTTAGTCTTTATCATGTTGTCCCTGTATTGAGGTAATTCCTGAATACTGTGTTTCTCTTTACATATTTTCAGACTTGTAGAATTTAACTGAACTTGGAGAATGAAGTCCAGCCTGATGCATTTGGTTCCCCCAGTGAGTAGAGAAAGAATAATCTCCCAGTTTCCCAAGGTAAGCATTTTTTATCTCTTTGGTCACAGTATGTAGCCCCTGCCACACTGATCTGTCTTTGCATTGTACCAAAATGGTATTTTAATTTAATTTATTGTACACTTGTTGTCTTCTGTTAAAATTGCAAATTATTTAAGATTCTTTCAAAGTTTAATGTGACCTCATAGTCCCATCCAGTGCTGAGCTCTTTAATAACAATCCTCATTCTTCTTTCTAACCTTTACTAAGAGTGACTCTTGTGACAGAAGTGGTATCTTACAACATTTGTTTTTTCAGCAAAACAGTAATAATTACATGCATAAGAGCTCCAACACTGAGGGCAAAGAGGAACCAGAGCTGACATTAAATTTGCCAAAAAATCTAATTAGGAGTCTTTGGTTAAAGAATTTTAATTTTCTGTTTGTACAAGAACCTTAGTCATACAGTAGATCAAATATAGTAGGCATTGTAGAAACACAGACAAAATACCTTTGATGTCCCCAAAGACTTTTGTATTTGAAGTATAATAGAACAGTTAAGGACAGGGAAGGGCAAGGAATTACCACTTGTTTTTTTCAGTTGTTCAGAAGATCCTTTTAAGGGAGTTCACTTTTTTCCCCATTCTTGATCTCAGCCACATATTTTGCTTTTAATTTTATGAAAAATACCACAAGTATTTTAAGCAAATACAAGGTAAAATATATTTTCCTCATTTTTAACTAATTCCCAGTTAAAGGGCTATTAATAAAAGCAGTGCTTCACACTTGTAAAAGATTGAAAAAACTTCACAGTAATAATGGCTTGCTAGTGGTATGCTCCCATCCGTGTTTGTCCTGTGTATCTTAGATTGTTGGATAATTGAGGGCACTTCCTGTGGCACAGAATGATGAGCAAATGGATTTGGCCATGGGTGCCTAGGCAATGCTGGACACTGACACTCAGAAAGGTGCTCAAAGGATGGTGTTGTCCCAAGGAGTTTTAACAAACACAGCTCTGGGGAACCTTACTGCCTTCTAACCCAACCTACCCCTTTTCTTATGCCAGGATAACGCTGTTCTTGACAAACCCTGGGAACAATCATTTTATCTGTTTTTCCTTGCCAGTTTGACTTCTTGCCAAGTAGCCATCACCCAGTTTGTCCCAGCAGCTGTTCTCTCTTTTCAGTGGTACACACCTGAAGCCTGTCTGCAGTTCAAAGAGCACTTCCATGCACAGGTCAGGACTGCTTGTCAGCAGAGCACTGGAACAGCTGGGTAAGTTTGGAATAACCCAGGTATGCAAGGAAGAAAGTATTTTAAGCTCTTTAGAGCCTCCTTTCTTCATTGGCTTTCCCCACCTCCCCTCATTCCTCATGTTCCTCACTCCGGTATGTTTCAAGGCAGCTAAGCCCCTGCACGGGGCAGTTCTCTGACCTGTTCCACAGTACGTGAATGGAGTGCCTCTTCTGCTGGGATAGGTACACCACTGAAAAAATGGTGCAGTAGCTCAGAAATGAAAACGTTTTTAACACCCTTTAAATAAACACTTAGTTCAAAAGATCTAGCAGATCCAGCCTTGCTGTGTTCTCCGTAGGTGTTCCAAAGGAGAGGTTAATAAAAGCTTTGGAGGGATATAAAGGCAGCAGTTCTAAGTTTCTTGGAAAATCTGGGAATCTGGCTTTAGCCTTTTTGAAGTATACATGCTGAGAAGTTCTCTTAAAAGGTTCTTTAAAACTGGAGCAAAATTCTGGTAAATATATAGCATTTCAAAATCAGAATAAGCTGATTTATACTCTACTAGTAATCTTGAAGTTGGTTTTTTCCCCCGCATTATCTTTCCACCAGAACTGTTACTGATTTAATCTCTGAAGCAAGGCAAGAAAGCTAAACTGTGTTGAAATCACCACTATTCAGTTAAAATAAATAGCTGTACATTTTAGTGATAAATGTTTCTGGTTTCAATGCAAAGGATCCTCCATAAACTGGAGCTCCTATGAATACTGACAATTAGCTCACTATTCCTCCAGCTCTAGAGTTGCTGACATGAGACTTGTCATGATATCCATCTTTAAATGCAACTTTATATTCATTTCACTAGGGAGTCTTGCTAAAAAAAAAAATTAACTGAAAATATGTCACCCTGAGAGACATCAGTGACTTTATTCCTTTTTTAGAAACACAGTCACTATCTTAGTTTCATGTAAATTTGTTACAAGTGTCTGGACAATTTTCCAAGTAAGACATGCTTTATTGAATTGAGGTATTTTTTCCTTCCATTTCCAAGATGTATTCGTTTGGGATGTTTATTTTAAGGGTTTTTTTTATTTCTGTAGTAAACCAACTCTCTATGTAATCTATTCTGGTAACAGTATAACTAAAAAGCTCTATGTTTTGTCTTTGTGAATAGAACTAAACTACTTTTCTGTCACTGCTTTCTAGATATGGTTATTATTTAGTCATTTAGGTCCTTTTTTGGTGGAATGGGTGTAGGAAGGGCAGCCAGAGTGTTTTGTACAGTTCTTGTAAAGCTTGACAGGAATAACCATTACGTTTTCCTTTTCCATTACCCCAACTAATAAAATATTTTTTCATTCTTTGGAAAGCTAGTCTGATAAATTCAGCAGCTAATGGCTTTATTTAATACTCTCCCGACAGTCCATCATTGTGTTAAATGGTCTGATCTAGGGAGTTCTTCCCCCCAGTACAAATTAATGGAACACACACCTCTAAGCCATCACTTACCCTTTAGCTTTTCCCTTAAGATCATTGATTTTATTCAGTATTTTCTCAGTAACAGTAATCAGGAGCACAGGGGCCTGTGGCTACCCAGTCAATGTTGAGTGGCACATATAACTTCTTTTTTGGAAATATTAGTCATGCCGTTTACCAATCAAATTTTCAGCTATTTAGAATAGATAACTTGGAATCAGCATCACATGGAAGTTGATGTAACCAGAAATAGTATTCAATAGAAGATTAACTCCTTTGTTGAAAAGCCATTCCTTGATAGAAAAGAATATTCAACCTCTTAAGCCATTTTTGCAGCATTTGCACAGGAGATGTCAATCCAAGTTTAGGTCAACAAATTAACTTAAATTCACTTGTCCACCTGGATCTCCTAAAAGAGACACAGTTTCAAT
>VYZP01077279.1:178780-334247 GCA_013400635.1 Hypocryptadius cinnamomeus | reverse complement strand
ACAGTTTCAATTTTAAGAATGCAGGCTGAGTCACCTAAAGCCCATCTGCTGTATCCTGTGGGAGGACCTAGAGCAAAGAGGATTATTTGCATGAAGCCAGGTTCAGATTAATATTATTCCAGATACTCAGAAAATTGGCTCTAACCCTGTGGGTTGTTTTTCCCAGAGGCACATTCTGCAGTGAGTTATTTTATTATCAGCAATTTCTTATTTCTGTACTTTGGACTTTGTTTGTACTATTGAAGTCAATGAGAAACTTGGGATAAATTGGAATGCAAAGGATGCAGATACACTATGGTCTTATGTGTAAACTTATGTAAAATTATGCCAAATGCATATACTTATAGTCAAAGCAATTTTAATAGAATAAAATTTGTTCCACTGAATTGAAATTAGGAAAAAAACCCCGAAAAACCACCAGAGTAAGAAATGGACTATTTCTGCTCCAGAAGGGTTTGGTTTTTGCTGGCTTTCTTTCTCGCAGTTAAAGACTCAGATCGTGCAGCACAGAGGCATGTAGATAAACTGAAGTCACAGGTACATGTGCTCCTCACTTGCAATTTAAAGATCGAAATCAGAATTTTAGAAGGAGACTGTGAAATTACTACTAACACTATGTAATATTTTCAAATATTTATAACAGGCTGAAGATATCCAAAGTGGTTGTGGTAGGAGACCTGCATGTTGGGAAAACCAGTCTTATCAACAGGTACGGTGTATCTCAGCTGATGGTTTGATTCTCCTGTTTCTCAGATAAATGTTATAAAGTTTCCATTGCTGGCTTTAGAGCAGTGCTTCATGGTTCTGGTTTGAACCTGAACCAGTACTTTGTTGTTTCGTTATTAAACAAAGACAAAATGAAGTCAAGAGTATGAGACAGTCTTGATACATCAACACAAAAAGTTGTGCTCTGGGACTTCAATCAGTATATATTGCATTCTTAGGTATTTTTATCTAGTCAAATATGATACAGTGTTTTCTTAAGGAATCCAGTCTAAAGGCCAAACAATTAGAAAACAATTTCAGTGTCTGAGTCTACGTTTCATTTGGGTCATTATTTACGACCCAAAATATATTCTCTGGTAACTAAAACTGGAAGATACTGTATTTCCCTTGAGAGCCCAAAGACGTTTTTATTCTGAGTCTCATATTATCCTGAGAGCTTACTAGATATATGTGCTTTCTAGTTTGTTAAACAGAATCTCCTTTTCGTTTAGTGTCTTTATGTTTTTATGTCTGCTTCTACATGATATAGCAAATCCACAGTTAGTTTTTTCTTTTCTTCATAATTTACCCTAGACAGTGTTAGTTTTGCAGTTATTTGTACTTGTCTTATTAGTATTTCATCCTGGTTTTTTTCAATTGCAGATTTTGTAAAGATAATTTTGACCGAGACTACAAGGCGACCATAGGAGTAGATTTTGAGATTGAACGTTTTGAGATAATTGGAATGCCATATAACCTCCAGATGTGAGTTGAAAGAGCATGGTTAAGCATTGCACAGAGTACAGTCTCAGCAGAGCTTGAATTGCTGGAGGCTGTAGTGGAATAAAGATTTAAAAAATATAATACAATTGCACAAAGAATAATGTGATCTGAAGAAAAGATTCTGTCTCTGGACTTGCAGTTTTAGTAGAAATTTTACTCTTGGATTTCTCATGCCTAAAAAAATATTACAAGCTTGTAAATGAAAATTAATCTTGAATGTCTTGCACTATTTCAGTGGAGTTCTGTCATTTTTACTCAACACTCATGAAAGAGAAGTGGAAGCTTTTGTCACAGCCACCAGTGCTAGTGTAACCCCAGTCTGTGATTTGAGTTTAGTAGGCACAGTGAGCAGTGCACTGAACTTGGCTTTACTGGGGGCTTTATTCCTGCAGTCATCAAAATTAATACGGTGTTCAGATTTCAACATCTCTTAATTAGCAACTAATTAATTATCCCCAAATCATAGAAAGGCTGGAGTGGTTTTTTTAGAATGTGAACCTAATATCTTTGATTTTCAACTTTGCTTGTCAGACTCGTGGGAATCCTGCCCTTCTTCCACCTGCTTTGGGTCTGTGGAGTGGTGTCCCTTTGTGTTTCTGGTGGCCAGCAACACTGTTTTGTAGAGGGCATTATGGAATCATGGGTAGTGTGACCTAGAGCAGAAATAAGATGCTTTGCATGAGATATTTTAGTGCATGAATTTTAAAAACCTTTTTACTTAGGAACACTTTTTTTTCTGGTGAGATCACTGATGTAAATAGATGGCTCGTGATATTTATTGAAAAATCCATTTCCCACTGTTTTCACTGCAATTGTGTTTGGGAAGTTTTGCCAGGTGCTGTCCTTTTGAAGCTTGAGTCTTTCTAAAAATCCAGACTCATGCATCAGCATTTTGCAAACTGGAACAATAAGGTCAGGTTGCATTATCTGCAAAGCCTTCAGAAGCTGGGTAGAACATTTCCATATGATAAGCACTAGTGCCCCCTCTTGCTGAGAGATTTCCATACAAGATATATTTGCAAGTATCTGTGACTGGCAGTACAAGGCTACAACAAAACCCAAACCACTGTAGTGCTGGCAGTAGCTGAAGGCACTGCATATCATGTTCATTAATGAGAAGGACATTCTTGATTTTATTTAATGGTGTCATTAGTACCTGCTAGACTGAACTGCAGGTCTCTAATTTGTAGAGTAGAGACAGATATCTTATCTAGCAGTTGCAAGATTCTAACATGGGCTAATACATTACTTAGCTAGTATTAGCACAGAAAATTTACAAAGCTAGATTGCCCTAGAAATGCATGCAAATTACATAGGTGAAAGAAAAAAATGTTTTAAGTAAAGGACATTACCATGCAGAATACAAATATTTGAATTGTCTCCAAAATGATTAGTATTTTTAAAGAAAAGGTAAAAGTGGTGTTTGCATGTCTTCATTGACTAATAGAGCTTTACTGTATTTCTATCAGTAGTTAATGAATAACATGTTCCAGATGGTGACACCTCCCTGGTATCACATTCTTCTCCGCCTTGTACCAGTCTGCTGCTTCATTAACATGTTTACTCAGGTTACCCTGGGTTTCATTAACCTGAAATTTCTTTTTTCCCCCCGTTGCACAGATGGGACACAGCAGGTCAGGAGAAGTTCAAGTGCATTGCATCTGCTTACTACCGAGGAGCAGAGGGTGAGAGCAATATTAATTTGATCCTGCTTTTGCTGGGAGGCTGTATTTTGTACAGCAACTTATATCCATATCTGTTCATTGGGAAGGTACCTGTACACATTCTGTGGTGGAATGGATTGTCTATTGTTGCAGGGAAGAAGGGATGAAGGAGTTCATGACTTGATGTGTTGTCACATCTGCAAGCTCTGAGTGTTCTGATGGTGCAGTGATAGAAAGTGGCACTTGTGACTTGGGGGAAAGAATTTGAGGTTGGGCGAGATTAATGCTGGAGTTGGAAGTGGATATTTCTGGCTTTCCCTTTGGTAAGAGACAATCCTGTGGTAATTTGTGGTCCCAAAATGAAAGGGTTGTTAGCACTATAGACTGCAGACTATAGATATAATGTTGAAGACTAAGGACTTGGATCTTATTGGGTGCTAGAAAAAGAAAAGGAATGAGCAAATGGATAGTCTCCCACCTCCTATGTGTTAAATCTGTTCTTACACCTTATACATAAACATTCTCTCTGTTTAACAAGACAGGATGGAGAGACTTCTGATACACTTTCTAATTTAATTACCTTTTTTTCTGTTCTTGTCTTTTATTGCAGTTATAATAACAGTGTTTGATCTGGCTGATATCCAAACTTTGGATCACACCAAGTAAGTTTCTGCATTTTGGCTTATCTTGTAAAGGTTTTTACAGCAGGTTTAATTGCCTTCCATATGTAGGTGTTAAGAGCTTGCTGGATCATGAGTGTATTTTCTATTGAGCTAAGAAATTAAAAATGACAGTCACTAGTTTGGATTACATAGGGAGGGATTTTTCTGAAGAAAATGCAGGGCATAAATTTGAACTGCTTACACTTGACTGCCTTTAAAGTCAGTGCAGAGAGAAAGGCACTTCAGTAAAAGCTTGATCCTTCCAAAGCTAGACATGCAGCAAAAGATGAAGTGCACTCAAAAAGCTTTTTTTTTTTACTTCATTTGCTATAAATAGAATAACAGGCTGGAATCTAATGTAAATGATAAAATTGATGAGATGCATCTCATGCATAATGTCTCATGAGCCTTTCATTTTTTAGGTGCACTGTTATCCAAAAATTTTTTCTCTAGTTTCTGTGATTCTGATGGGAGGTAGGCTGTCAAAAAGAGGAGAGAAAATTAAAAACTCCAAGTTTAGATGCAGCTAAACTTACTAGTTCAGATCCTTTTAATGATATGGTTACAAGAACACACTAATTGTTATGAGTAAACTCATTCTGCTTTTAGTGCAGGCTGCAAAACTCTGCATGGATCTATGATCCACGCTGCTGTCACAGCTCAGAGTGTATGTATTTCTAACATGCTGTTGTGACTGTAATGCAGGTACAGACTTCTTTACAACCTGTACTCTGTCTTATTTGAATGTGTACTATGGTGCTTAGCTCATTTACATAGGACTTTGTAAAATAATATATATATTAGTGTCTCTGCTTGGCTGAAAGTAATTGAAGCCTGTGAACCTGATTTCCCACACACGCACACACTCCCTTCCCTCCTTGACTTGTGTTGGATGACTCAAGAGAAACTTGATTGCCAGAGTAACAAGAATATAAAAGCTTGTGAGACAAGAATCATACAGCCTTCATAGGGAGCTGTTTTATAATGCTGAATAGATTATTTCACTCTTTATTCCCATTTGTATCTAACCTGCTATGTGGTTCATAGCTTTTCAGTTGCTTCTTGCTTTCTTATTCCTTATCTTTTACCAAACTTTGCCCTGTCCCTTACACTGAGAAGTATCCTCTCTGGGTGCTGAAATGATTGTTGAATTTGTACTCTGCCATGGTTATGATTTTTCCTTAGTGGGAGACATGTATTCAAAGGAGTTGGAATAGCTCTCTCTGTCTAGAAAAAAAGGCTTTTGATACTCTCACATAAGTTCTTCCACTCACTTTTCTTGTGACCCTATTATCTGTCATATTTATTCTCCTGTACTCCTTGTTCCCTCTGACTGATTCTTTTTTTTTTTTTCTTTTTGTATTTCAGGCAGTGGTTAGAAGATGCATTGAGGGAGAATGAGCCAGATTCCAGTTTCATCTTTCTGGTTGGAACAAAAAAAGATTTGGTGGTGAGTAAATTGAGTGCAGATAAGGAAATCAGATTTTCTCTAGTTCCTCAAGCGATTTCCTTTGCAAGTTGTGCACAATGTCATTGAGATAAAAACCTTGAGTGAAAAACTTAAAAAGTAAATTGAACAGCCCACTTTAAAGCAATTAAAGAAGATACCTGGAAAAAAATGGGTAGTTAGTGAAATATTTATTGCATGACATTTTTCAAGCATATATAAACATACATAGTGATCTTGAAGGTTTTGTTGTTGTTCC
Source organism: Hypocryptadius cinnamomeus (assembly GCA_013400635.1). Classification (NCBI taxonomy): domain Eukaryota; kingdom Metazoa; phylum Chordata; class Aves; order Passeriformes; family Zosteropidae; genus Hypocryptadius; species Hypocryptadius cinnamomeus. The sequence continues at coordinate 328,727 of VYZP01077279.1, read as the reverse complement.
GTAACTGTTCATAGGTTTTCTTCTTTCTCTCCATTTAAAATAATTACAGTATGAAATTTAGAGCGTTATATGTATTTTTGTTATGCCAGCAAGCCTGACATGCTGGATATGAATCCTAGAAATATGGAATTCTAAGCTAGATACTCACAACTGAGTGTTAGAGTTCAGAGAGGTATTGGAGAAATTAGAGGGAAATTGGTTTTTAAGGAATGGAATGTTCATTACTCAGGAACAGGGGAGGTTTCTTACTTAATTGAATATCACATAATTTTCCAAAGAACAGGGTGAATGCAGTCTCTCTATACAATTCTCAGTCCTGTGTTTGTCTTTCTGTAGAAAAAAGATTTTTAAAGCTTTGAAAACAAACTTGTTTATTCTAGTTGGTCCCACAACTCTTCTGCTGAGAATGATGGGGTGACGAGGATTTAAAGTCCATTAACTGGGCTGCTGACTTGATAGTTCTTTACCAGGGAATGTGTTAGATACAAGGACCACTTGTTAACTCTTGTTTTGTTTCAGTGTTGTGGGAGCTGGGTGGAGACTTCCATTTAAAGCCAGTACTAAATAGTTGAACGCTCTTGCAGTCATGTCTGATTGCCAAATCTAGGCAAGGTCAGAAAGGCCACTGAGAAAACTGGAAGCATCACAGTGTAGGTGCAATGGCAGTGCCTGTGAGCTGTTACCAGCCCAGACACACTTCTGTTCAAGTGTTCCATGTTGTTTGCCCAGTCAGATGCCGTGTGTGAAAGGACAGAGCTGGATGCCATCCGTTTTGCCAAGGAGATGCAGGCAGAGTACTGGTCGGTTTCAGCCAAAACAGGTAAATTACTGCAAAGGATGTAAAAATAGCATAACCACGAGGGCTGATGTTAGAGTGGGAGGAACTTATTGTCCCCTCATTGCCAGTTTTTTTTGTTGTTCTTGTATTTTGTTGCTATGAGAAACTTCAGGCTTATTAATGGCTGATTTTATTTGAGTGTTTGTATGTGTGCTTTCACTGTTGTGTATGCAGAAAGAAATAATCAAGCTGCTTTGCAGTATCTGAGCATGTATAATTCATAGATAGTTACATAAATACACATGTGCACTACTACTCAACGTTTGCAATGGAAAAAGATTACACCACAAAATGAATTCTCTCTGTTGCTGGCTAAAAATAAAAGTGCAGCACAGGGTACAGTATTCCAAAGAAAGAAAATTAGAAATTCTTTCTGCAGTGATCAGAATGGGAGACAGATTGTTGGAGAGGCCTGTTCTGTCCCAATATTGAGCAGTCAGCTGTTCACAGATGTGCTTTATGCTTGATCATCTGTTGATGTGCCTTTATAAAAACACATCATTTCTGTCTTGTTTCCTAGGAGAAAACGTCAAAGAATTCTTTTCCCGAGTTGCTGCCTTGGCCTTTGAACAGTCCATGATAAAGGAGCTGGAGAGCACTCCTGGGCAAAGGGCCCAAATTGGGGCAGGAAATCTCATCAGTATGTGGAGTTTTGCTTTTTGTGTGCATTTTTCTTGTTTATAGTCCGAAGGACTGGGGAGGTTTTTCAAGCATTAGAGCCAGTTTCAAACACCTGCAAGCATATTTATATCATTGTCTGCCCAGGTTTTAGCCTACAGGAGTGACTGGGCCTGCATCCAGCTTTTGTTACCCTTAATATCAGATGGTATAATTTCTTGTACATTGATTTTATAACTTTTTTGTTTCCACAGAGCTGGAGAAGAACATTATGGAAGTCCCAGAAGACAATGCTCAAGCCAGCCTGAGTTGTTGCTAACTGTCAACTGTTTCTGCAAGTGCCACACTACTCTGCAACAATGCTCTCAAACCAGAAATAGAGAGCTTTAATTTTAGAAATGAGGGAGGAAAAACTTAACCAAACTTTCTTGCTGAGTTCCCTCGCTGCTGCAGGCTCCCTGTGCAGGGTGGTACAATTGTTATGTAAACCTTTCTCTGTGTAGCTGAAACATTGCATCCTTGTCTTAATGCAAGAAGACATTGCCAGTGCCGTGGGCTCACCTGTCTGCCAAAAAGGCTTGTAGTCAAAAATTATGTCATTTTAGTGTGTTGTTTTTTGTTAATTCTCTAGAAACTTAGCTAGTGAAGTGGCATTCTCTCTTGGGAGCAGGAAACAAGTGGCAGTTCAGAATGAAGGGTGGTATCAATGCGGTTTTACCTTTTAAAACCATTGTGTAAAATAACTCTGATTGCTTTTATGTGTTCCAAGTATTTAAAAACTATTTGAAAATCAATCTTTTTAAGTATCAAGCCTGGAAGTACACAAATGCAGACTGCATAGTTTCCACTGTGCTTTCTCCATCCAGGAAAAATGTTTATTACTTTTCATTTTCCACTTGAGAATCAGAGCCCAGTATTAAATATTTCCAAGCCTAAAAGAAGTCCGGGTAGGAACCTGGTTGTTTTAAGACAGCTGTCTAATATTTTGAAAAATGTTGCCAGATAAGAATGCTATTCTTTTCCATTCTCTTGAATAAGAAAGAATGGTCACACAGGTGCATAAAATGGAAAACATATTATCTCCCTCTAATTTTTCCAATAGCTCTCTGAACTGTAATACCGTTGTATCTAACTTAGAATTCCATGTTTCTGGTATTAATATCCAGCATGTCAGGCTTGCTGGCATTAAAAATATATATAATATAAATTTCATATTGTAATTATTTTTAATGAAGAGAAGGAAAACCTATGAACAGTTACAACGTACTGTTTCTTGGGTTATTTATTCTATCATTGCAGAAACAACAGTATCTTTAAAAATAATTATAACAGGACTCAGATTTGAGCTGTTGAGAAATGAAGACATTTGTTAATAAAGAAATGCATCAATCTGAAAATATTCTGGATTCTCTGCCATTTTTCCCACTTTGATAAGAAATTGGAAAAAGTGGAGAAAATATAGCTTGAGCATGCTTTTTATTGCTTTTTCCTTTTGACATAAGTTAGAGCAGCTTCCTAGAATATGATGAATAGAGATCTAGGAACTCTGTGTCTTTTTTATCAGACAATCTTCACTTTGGCAATTGAGCTGCCTGTTGGCAAGGACACAAATGTAGCATTTGGTGGAAAAAATGAATCTGTGAGGGTACAAAAGGAGCTCTTTATCCAAATGTGTAGTATTTCGACCTTATGATCTTCTATGCAGTTGTTCAATTCCAGAGTCTGTTTCTCCAGGGTTCAGTTCCGGAGTCTGTTTCACAAGGGAGGTGAATTTACACTGTGCTTGTAGCACAGGCTTTGGCTGGGTAGCCATGGCCTTTGTGTTTCCTGAGCCCGAGTGAGAGTGGAGATGGTTCACTCTGCTGCAGCAGATCAGGTTAGCTGGGATTCAGTGCTGACATGAAAGAGTGTTTACACTGCAAAATGACTCAGGAACAAATCTAAGAAAAGATCCATTTTTGGTTGTTATTTTTTTTTCCCCCCACCAAGAAATATATCTCCTAAGCGTTTCTTCTGTTGCTGAGCTCAATTATTGTACAAAGTCACAGAGATGCAATCTCTTCAACAACACAATCATGTTGCCTGGGAAATCAACTGGGACAGTTTTTTCCTAGGCATTCAGCACATTGCATGATGTAATTTCTGTCTTGTATCATCTGGAGCTCCAAAAACTTCACATACAAAATGTAATATCAGTCATCAGCTATCATGGGACAATAGCCTGAGTCTGTTTATTAAATGGTGGATGCTTTGAGACTGGGTGTTTTTTGTTTGGTGGTTTGTTGGGTTTTTTGTTGTAATTTTTTGTTTGTGTGTTTGTGTTTGGGTTTCTTTGCTTGGTTGGTTGGTCTTAAGGGTGTTTTTAGCACCACTGAAACCTCCCCTGCAAAGAACTGCATATTAATAATTTATCATCTAAAATGAATCTTGGATCATGTTGCAAATGATGAGTTGCTTAGGAAAGCACAAAGGAAACTAACTATAGAAAATAAATATAAATTTGTAAGTTCTGCCTGGCCAATGTTTTATCTCTGTAAATCCATTATATCAGCAATTTAATTGACTTTGAAGAAGCCTTAATATTTTGTAAAACAGTGTTGAAAAAACTTTATTAACTCTAAATATAGGTAGAGTAGACCACGATTTCTATACCAGTGGAAATCCCCCCAGTGATCATGGCAACAGTCACAGTTTCAGCTTCCTTGTGGAATTTGCAGGTGAGAAATTGAAGTAAACTTTGGAGTCAGTCTGAAGCAAAGGTAAAGAGCAACTGTAACAATCCTTTTCCCAAAAGAAGTACTGAAGTTGTGCTGTTTCTTGTCTTTAATAAGTAAAAGCTAATGTGTTCATGGATTGTGGATGCATTTGTGCTGAGCAAACCCTCTGGTAATGGATCAAAAGCCATTTAAAAAAGCCACCTGACAAAGTTAATTTCTTACTATAAAAGCCTGTTCTTTTATTTTTTAACAGTGTTATTCTTATTTTGAGTTATTATTTGACACTTAAGTATGATTGTTTATACTTACATAGGTCATGAGATTCAGAACTTTCAAAATCCTGTTGGTTCCCAGCTCAGGTTTACATTGTGGTGGAACTGGAGTCCATTCTCTTTGAATAAATGTCCCCCTCTGTGTGTTTTCAGCTTCCCATTAATAGTTAGAGGTTGTTCTAGTGTAACACACTGGTGAGTGAATGCTCTGAACACTCTGTATCACATCTCTGTGCATGCAAATGAAAATGAAATGTTTGGCAAGTTGTAGGAGAATATGTATTTGGTGATGGAGAGGGTTGATCACTTTCCTGTATTTTTGGCCTTTAAGTTGTCCTCACAGTGAGAAATTGCCATTGGCTGAATTTGGAAAAGGAGAATTCCTTTTTTTCCCCCCGTATTCATAGAATGATTTAGACTGAATGGGACTTGTCAGCTTTGTCAAACTCCTCCAAGAGTGCTGCTTTGTGTTAACAAAAATACGATTTTTTAGTTTCAGCCACGTATTAATCATAAACCATGTTTTATTTCTCATTTTAAAAGCTCAACTTATGTCCTACGGTTTTTTGTTTGTTTGTTTGTCCTTAAAAACCCCCGGTTCTTCCGCGTGGGATGATGCTGAAGACCAGCTCTCGAGTGACAGCTGGAGAGCTTTACCCAGAGCCAAGCGGCTCCTTCTTCCCACAAGAGGGAGCCCGGCGGTCACTGCAGGATCAGATCCGTGCCGGCTCTGAAGCGCTTTGCGATCTCTCAGCGGCCAGCAGAGGGGATGTGCCGGCCAGGCCAGCCCGAATTTAGCCCCTCAGCTCAGGATTCTCAGTCTCAAACCACAGGTATGTGTCTGCCACCGTAGTCTAAAAGAAATTTTGTATCCAGTTGAAATACTGCTCTCTTCAATGCATAAAGTGTCAGCAAAAATTCAGAGAACACTTAAATTCCCAGTGGAATTTCTGGAGTTGTGATACCTCAGTGGATAAAGAGGGTGTAGTTGTTTAACAGTATTATTCACCAAAAGATAAGTGTGCACACAGAAATCCCTCGTGTGACTCATTACAATTCTTACGCCCTCCAGAAAGGACACAAATGTCAGAAAAGTGGACCCAAATAGAAACCACTCCAGAAATAAATCAGAATGATGAGCCTTCAGTAAAAGTTCTGTATGAATTCAGAACATCCCAGTGATGTCACATACCTGCCATTGTTTATAACCATGCCAGTACAATCTTATTATTCCTGGAAATACATTGCATGTCAGAATTTTGTTGGTCAAACTGCCACTAAGCAAACAAATAGTATCAATAGAGAAAAGGCCGTTTATTTTATTTCTGTGACAGATTGAGAAGTCTTGAATGATTTATAGAGTTATTTATTAACCATATAGATTTTATAACTATTTAGGTCATAATCTGTTTTCCATATAGGTCAGCCAATGCCTATTATGTGTTAAAAGCTGAGGAAACAAGTGCAGGAAAAGCAGTTAAAGCCAGGAAACAAAACCAAGAGGGATGAACTACACAAAAGTGAATACATGAGTAGCCATTTGTGATATAGCTGAAAGCACCCCAAAATATTTTCATTGGCATATAAAAAAGCATGGAGAGGAAAGCTGTTTAATGGATTTCGAAACAGTACATATCTCAAAGGTAAGAGAGCTACTCCCATGGAGTTGTGCTTTTCATTCCTGTGGGATTTTATTAGTTCTTATCAGGGCTATATCCCTCTCTCTTTTCTAGCAACATGTACCAGAAAAATATGCTTCACCACAAACATGAAAGAAACAGTTTTATGGGGGATATGAGAGATACATATGGTCTTTGCCTGTCCTCTAAACAGGAAAGATGGAGCTTCAGTTGTTTTTTACCCTTTTTTCAGAGGCTGAATTAGTACATGGAAAGGACACATGCTGTAAGCAAGGTTAAGAAGGAAGTGTGATGGTGTGATTTCAGAAGGAAAATAATACCCAGCAGCCAGAATTCTGTTTAAATCATTTGCCACCCTTCACCCAGAGGTGAAGTATGGGACTGAGTTGCTGGGGCTAAATAACATACAGGACAAAAGTGAGACTACTATCAGAGTTATTTTGGAGTAGCAGTTGCCCATCTCAGAAATACAGTTNGGGGCTCCCGCGGGGCCGCGGGGCGCTCGGGCACCGCCGGGTAGCGGCGGAGCTCGGCCGGGACGCGCCGCCGCATCGCCGCCCCGAGCGGGGACCGTGCGCGCCCGAGCGCAGCACAATAGCCGGGAGGAGGAGACAGGGAAAGGGGCAGGGGGAGAGGAGGAGAGAGAAAGAGAAAGCACAACACGGGGGCTGGCGAGGCAGCGCGGAGCGGAGGGCTCCGGAGCGTGGCCGCGCTGAGGACCGTGCCCAGGACGGCGGCGACAGGAGGTGGGTGGGGGGCGATATTTACCTTCCCTCCCCCGCCCCGACCCCGCTCCTTTGTCCACGCGCTTTGAAGTGCTGGGGGATCGCCGGGGTGGCAGCATTGTTGTTCGCCAGCAAACGATCAGTCATGCCGGGGAGAGAGTAGCGAGTGTACGCGGGGCTGGGGCCGGCAGAAGCAGAAGGAGACGGGGAGGAGAGACGATTGCGAGAGGATTGCTGCCTGCCTCCCAGTGCCCTGCATGGACCGCGAAAGAGACGCGCTGAGTTGACCCTGCCCGAGCTGTTTCTACTTCTACATGTGAGATCCGGTTGGTTTTTTCTTTCCACCTCTTTCTCTCCAGNAGCATGCAAATGAAAATGAAATGTTTGGCAAGTTGTAGGAGAATATGTATTTGGTGATGGAGAGGGTTGATCACTTTCCTGTATTTTTGGCCTTTAAGTTGTCCTCACAGTGAGAAATTGCCATTGGCTGAATTTGGAAAAGGAGAATTCCTTTTTTTCCCCCCGTATTCATAGAATGATTTAGACTGAATGGGACTTGTCAGCTTTGTCAAACTCCTCCAAGAGTGCTGCTTTGTGTTAACAAAAATACGATTTTTTAGTTTCAGCCACGTATTAATCATAAACCATGTTTTATTTCTCATTTTAAAAGCTCAACTTATGTCCTACGGTTTTTTGTTTGTTTGTTTGTCCTTAAAAACCCCCGGTTCTTCCGCGTGGGATGATGCTGAAGACCAGCTCTCGAGTGACAGCTGGAGAGCTTTACCCAGAGCCAAGCGGCTCCTTCTTCCCACAAGAGGGAGCCCGGCGGTCACTGCAGGATCAGATCCGTGCCGGCTCTGAAGCGCTTTGCGATCTCTCAGCGGCCAGCAGAGGGGATGTGCCGGCCAGGCCAGCCCGAATTTAGCCCCTCAGCTCAGGATTCTCAGTCTCAAACCACAGGTATGTGTCTGCCACCGTAGTCTAAAAGAAATTTTGTATCCAGTTGAAATACTGCTCTCTTCAATGCATAAAGTGTCAGCAAAAATTCAGAGAACACTTAAATTCCCAGTGGAATTTCTGGAGTTGTGATACCTCAGTGGATAAAGAGGGTGTAGTTGTTTAACAGTATTATTCACCGAAAGATAAGTGTGCACACAGAAATCCCTCGTGTGACTCATTACAATTCTTACGCCCTCCAGAAAGGACACAAATGTCAGAAAAGTGGACCCAAATAGAAACCACTCCAGAAATAAATCAGAATGATGAGCCTTCAGTAAAAGTTCTGTATGAATTCAGAACATCCCAGTGATGTCACATACCTGCCATTGTTTATAACCATGCCAGTACAATCTTATTATTCCTGGAAATACATTGCATGTCAGAATTTTGTTGGTCAAACTGCCACTAAGCAAACAAATAGTATCAATAGAGAAAAGGCCGTTTATTTTATTTCTGTGACAGATTGAGAAGTCTTGAATGATTTATAGAGTTATTTATTAACCATATAGATTTTATAACTATTTAGGTCATAATCTGTTTTCCATATAGGTCAGCCAATGCCTATTATGTGTTAAAAGCTGAGGAAACAAGTGCAGGAAAAGCAGTTAAAGCCAGGAAACAAAACCAAGAGGGATGAACTACACAAAAGTGAATACATGAGTAGCCATTTGTGATATAGCTGAAAGCACCCCAAAATATTTTCATTGGCATATAAAAAAGCATGGAGAGGAAAGCTGTTTAATGGATTTCGAAACAGTACATATCTCAAAGGTAAGAGAGCTACTCCCATGGAGTTGTGCTTTTCATTCCTGTGGGATTTTATTAGTTCTTATCAGGGCTATATCCCTCTCTCTTTTCTAGCAACATGTACCAGAAAAATATGCTTCACCACAAACATGAAAGAAACAGTTTTATGGGGGATATGAGAGATACATATGGTCTTTGCCTGTCCTCTAAACAGGAAAGATGGAGCTTCAGTTGTTTTTTACCCTTTTTTCAGAGGCTGAATTAGTACATGGAAAGGACACNGGGGCTCCCGCGGGGCCGCGGGGCGCTCGGGCACCGCCGGGTAGCGGCGGAGCTCGGCCGGGACGCGCCGCCGCATCGCCGCCCCGAGCGGGGACCGTGCGCGCCCGAGCGCAGCACAATAGCCGGGAGGAGGAGACAGGGAAAGGGGCAGGGGGAGAGGAGGAGAGAGAAAGAGAAAGCACAACACGGGGGCTGGCGAGGCAGCGCGGAGCGGAGGGCTCCGGAGCGTGGCCGCGCTGAGGACCGTGCCCAGGACGGCGGCGACAGGAGGTGGGTGGGGGGCGATATTTACCTTCCCTCCCCCGCCCCGACCCCGCTCCTTTGTCCACGCGCTTTGAAGTGCTGGGGGATCGCCGGGGTGGCAGCATTGTTGTTCGCCAGCAAACGATCAGTCATGCCGGGGAGAGAGTAGCGAGTGTACGCGGGGCTGGGGCCGGCAGAAGCAGAAGGAGACGGGGAGGAGAGACGATTGCGAGAGGATTGCTGCCTGCCTCCCAGTGCCCTGCATGGACCGCGAAAGAGACGCGCTGAGTTGACCCTGCCCGAGCTGTTTCTACTTCTACATGTGAGATCCGGTTGGTTTTTTCTTTCCACCTCTTTCTCTCCAGCCTCCTTCTCGTATTCTCCACTTACTCCCGTGTGCAAAATGGTGGACCCTGTGGGGTTTGTAGAGGCTTGGAAAGCACAATTTGCAGACTCTGAGCCTCCTAAAATGGAGCTGAAATCTGTGGGAGACATTGAACAGGAACTGGAGATGTGCAAAGCATCTATCCGGAGACTGGAGATGGAGGTTAATAAGGAGAGGTTCCGCATGATTTACCTGCAGACTCTTCTGGCAAAGGAGAAAAAAAGCTATGATAGACAGAGATGGGGTTTTAAACGTGTTTCTCAGTTGCCTGAAGGGGGTGCAGAGCAGCAGATCCAGGACCTGCATCATCACCAGTCTGCTGACCAAGACGAATATGAGAAAAACAAGTCACATCACGGGGAGGAAAAGTTCAAACCCAGGATACCCTCTATGCGGAAGCTGTCCACCCAGAGTGATGGGTCAGACCTGTCACCTTTGGACAGCCCCCACCATGGGGAAGGAGAGCAGGACAGATGTAAGTACTATGGTGAAGAGAAACTGAAGAGAGTTGTAGAAGACATGGAGAATCGCTGTGATACAGATGGCTCTCCTTCAAAACACAGATCGGCTTCCACTCGCAGACTGGTGGGAACTGCTGAGAAGGAGGGATCATTTGAACCTAAGGAGAGAGGGAACAGCACCAGTGTGGCAGCCCTGAGGTCCAATTTTGAGAGAATGAAAAAGGTTAATTCGCACTCTTCTGGCGATAACAAGGATGTTGTTGAAAAGCCCTTCTATGTGAACATGGAGTATCATCATGAGAAGGGTCTAGTAAAGGTCAATGATAAAGATGTTTCTGATAAAATAAGCTCCCTCGGTAGCCAAGCCATGCAAATGGAACGCAAAAAGTCTTTGCACTCCCTCCCTTCTAACATGGTACCCAGCTTCAGTGAGTTCCAGAGGCCTGCCTACAGGGGAAGGTCCTCAGAGAGCAGCTTTGGCTATGATGGAGAATATGAGGATGCTGAACTGAACCCCAAGTTTCTTAAAGATAACCTGATTAATGCCAATGGCAGCAACCGCTCACCTTGGCAGCCCATGGACTTTCAGCCGTATCAGAGTATCTACGTAGGTGGAATGATGGGGGAAGGAGAAGGAAAAGGACCTATTCTGCGAAATCAGGGCCCACCTGACCAGGAAAAACATCTCACGTGGCCCAGGAGATCTTATTCCCCCAGGAGTTTTGAAGATATTGGAGGAGGATATACTCCTGATTGTAGCTCTAATGAGAACCTTACCTCCAGTGAGGAAGACTTCTCCTCAGGACAGTCCAGCCATGTCTCCCCCAGCCCCACCACTTACCGCATGTATCGGGACAAAAGCCGCTCCCCCTCCCAGAACTCGCAGCAGTCCTTTGACAGCAGCAGCCCACCAACCCCCCAGTCTCAGAAACGGCACCGGCAGCAGCAGGTCATCGTGTCTGAGGCCACTATTGTGGGTGTACGAAAAACAGGACAGATCTGGCCAAGTGATGGAGATTTGCCCTCTGCGAGATGTCACCAGGACAGCTGTTTCCACGGGGATACAGGTGTGTGCCAGCTTTTTGCTTAGTCTTTGGAATGTATCGAGCAGGGAGTGGCATCATGGAAATGAATGGGAGACCCTGGGTGAATCACTGTGAGGGGGCAACTGTTTCATGTGAGAATTCTGTGTTTAATTTGTAGTTTTGCTGTTTTAGGAAGATCCTACAGAAGTATATGTCACACTGCATTTTAGGAATTCAATCTGGATTCCCAGAAGGGTTGATTCAGGCTTCTTTTGAGAGGATCAGTGGAGTCCCATGTTAATAATTTTTTANGAAAGATAAGTGTGCACACAGAAATCCCTCGTGTGACTCATTACAATTCTTACGCCCTCCAGAAAGGACACAAATGTCAGAAAAGTGGACCCAAATAGAAACCACTCCAGAAATAAATCAGAATGATGAGCCTTCAGTAAAAGTTCTGTATGAATTCAGAACATCCCAGTGATGTCACATACCTGCCATTGTTTATAACCATGCCAGTACAATCTTATTATTCCTGGAAATACATTGCATGTCAGAATTTTGTTGGTCAAACTGCCACTAAGCAAACAAATAGTATCAATAGAGAAAAGGCCGTTTATTTTATTTCTGTGACAGATTGAGAAGTCTTGAATGATTTATAGAGTTATTTATTAACCATATAGATTTTATAACTATTTAGGTCATAATCTGTTTTCCATATAGGTCAGCCAATGCCTATTATGTGTTAAAAGCTGAGGAAACAAGTGCAGGAAAAGCAGTTAAAGCCAGGAAACAAAACCAAGAGGGATGAACTACACAAAAGTGAATACATGAGTAGCCATTTGTGATATAGCTGAAAGCACCCCAAAATATTTTCATTGGCATATAAAAAAGCATGGAGAGGAAAGCTGTTTAATGGATTTCGAAACAGTACATATCTCAAAGGTAAGAGAGCTACTCCCATGGAGTTGTGCTTTTCATTCCTGTGGGATTTTATTAGTTCTTATCAGGGCTATATCCCTCTCTCTTTTCTAGCAACATGTACCAGAAAAATATGCTTCACCACAAACATGAAAGAAACAGTTTTATGGGGGATATGAGAGATACATATGGTCTTTGCCTGTCCTCTAAACAGGAAAGATGGAGCTTCAGTTGTTTTTTACCCTTTTTTCAGAGGCTGAATTAGTACATGGAAAGGACACATGCTGTAAGCAAGGTTAAGAAGGAAGTGTGATGGTGTGATTTCAGAAGGAAAATAATACCCAGCAGCCAGAATTCTGTTTAAATCATTTGCCACCCTTCACCCAGAGGTGAAGTATGGGACTGAGTTGCTGGGGCTAAATAACATACAGGACAAAAGTGAGACTACTATCAGAGTTATTTTGGAGTAGCAGTTGCCCATCTCAGAAATACAGTTTATAATTTATTGGCAAGGAAGGTAGGATTGAGGGAATGACAAGCCTGCTGCTAACCAGCACTTACATGAGTGGGGGAAAACATGACCTTTGAAGGTGAGCTGCATCAATGCCTGGGGGGAGAGCCTTGCTATGAACACAAGAGAGAGCACAGAGACGTGCTGGTGTTTATACATAATATATGAGGGCATGGCTGTATGGACGGGAATGGATACCTCCCTAAGCACACAGGGCTGTGTGCATGGCATGTTCTTAACCAGTCTTAGCTACGGTCATATCTGTACGGTGTGAGGATGCCCAGGCCTGTGGCTGAAAGGGCGAGCGGCCGGGACCGCTCACGACTTTGCCTTTGTCTCACGGGCAGCCGTGAGGAAGGCGCCGGGGCCCCCCACCCCCGCGGGTCCCCCGGCCCGGCCGGCCCGGCTGCCCCTTTAAGAGGCCCCAGCGCCGTGTCAGTGCCTGCGCCGGGTCCTTCCCTCCCCTCCCCTNGGGCGAGCGGCCGGGACCGCTCACGACTTTGCCTTTGTCTCACGGGCAGCCGTGAGGAAGGCGCCGGGGCCCCCCACCCCCGCGGGTCCCCCGGCCCGGCCGGCCCGGCTGCCCCTTTAAGAGGCCCCAGCGCCGTGTCAGTGCCTGCGCCGGGTCCTTCCCTCCCCTCCCCTTCCGCAGCGCCGCCGGAGCCNACGTGTTTCTCAGTTGCCTGAAGGGGGTGCAGAGCAGCAGATCCAGGACCTGCATCATCACCAGTCTGCTGACCAAGACGAATATGAGAAAAACAAGTCACATCACGGGGAGGAAAAGTTCAAACCCAGGATACCCTCTATGCGGAAGCTGTCCACCCAGAGTGATGGGTCAGACCTGTCACCTTTGGACAGCCCCCACCATGGGGAAGGAGAGCAGGACAGATGTAAGTACTATGGTGAAGAGAAACTGAAGAGAGTTGTAGAAGACATGGAGAATCGCTGTGATACAGATGGCTCTCCTTCAAAACACAGATCGGCTTCCACTCGCAGACTGGTGGGAACTGCTGAGAAGGAGGGATCATTTGAACCTAAGGAGAGAGGGAACAGCACCAGTGTGGCAGCCCTGAGGTCCAATTTTGAGAGAATGAAAAAGGTTAATTCGCACTCTTCTGGCGATAACAAGGATGTTGTTGAAAAGCCCTTCTATGTGAACATGGAGTATCATCATGAGAAGGGTCTAGTAAAGGTCAATGATAAAGATGTTTCTGATAAAATAAGCTCCCTCGGTAGCCAAGCCATGCAAATGGAACGCAAAAAGTCTTTGCACTCCCTCCCTTCTAACATGGTACCCAGCTTCAGTGAGTTCCAGAGGCCTGCCTACAGGGGAAGGTCCTCAGAGAGCAGCTTTGGCTATGATGGAGAATATGAGGATGCTGAACTGAACCCCAAGTTTCTTAAAGATAACCTGATTAATGCCAATGGCAGCAACCGCTCACCTTGGCAGCCCATGGACTTTCAGCCGTATCAGAGTATCTACGTAGGTGGAATGATGGGGGAAGGAGAAGGAAAAGGACCTATTCTGCGAAATCAGGGCCCACCTGACCAGGAAAAACATCTCACGTGGCCCAGGAGATCTTATTCCCCCAGGAGTTTTGAAGATATTGGAGGAGGATATACTCCTGATTGTAGCTCTAATGAGAACCTTACCTCCAGTGAGGAAGACTTCTCCTCAGGACAGTCCAGCCATGTCTCCCCCAGCCCCACCACTTACCGCATGTATCGGGACAAAAGCCGCTCCCCCTCCCAGAACTCGCAGCAGTCCTTTGACAGCAGCAGCCCACCAACCCCCCAGTCTCAGAAACGGCACCGGCAGCAGCAGGTCATCGTGTCTGAGGCCACTATTGTGGGTGTACGAAAAACAGGACAGATCTGGCCAAGTGATGGAGATTTGCCCTCTGCGAGATGTCACCAGGACAGCTGTTTCCACGGGGATACAGGTGTGTGCCAGCTTTTTGCTTAGTCTTTGGAATGTATCGAGCAGGGAGTGGCATCATGGAAATGAATGGGAGACCCTGGGTGAATCACTGTGAGGGGGCAACTGTTTCATGTGAGAATTCTGTGTTTAATTTGTAGTTTTGCTGTTTTAGGAAGATCCTACAGAAGTATATGTCACACTGCATTTTAGGAATTCAATCTGGATTCCCAGAAGGGTTGATTCAGGCTTCTTTTGAGAGGATCAGTGGAGTCCCATGTTAATAATTTTTTAAAGTTTCAGTCTGAACACAGAGCTAAAAAGGTGCCAGAACTTCACCAGGTATTCACCGTTTGTGGTGAATTCACCACCAGTTTATTCCCTCCCTCATATTTGTGCACTATGGAGTAGTTAAACTCTACTTCAGAGGTGGTAGTGTGCCAACAAGCCACAACCTGAGGGTTTTGCCAGAGCTTTACCGATAATGATGCTGCTCCCACAGTCTTGTTTTTTCCTGTCTGTATTAATTGCAGTGCTAGTTTCTCGTTCTGTCTCGTGTCAGCCTTCAATTAGAGCTGATTGGAGGTGATGATTGTGCAGCTCTGTTCTTGGAGCTTTCTTCTATCGCTGAGTGAAGAAAGAACTTGGAATATCAGGAAGCCCTGAGGGAAAAGTGTTAGCTAAATTTCAGCAGGATAAAACTTTTCATTTGGGGAAGAATAGGCAATGTTTGGATCCGTTTTTATGTAACTCATTCAGGCATGCAGGTGTGTCTCTGGAATCAAAGTGAGTTTATAGGTGGAAGAGGCATACAAGGAATTGTGTTAATTCAGATGCAGTTTTTGAATGTAAGTGGAACCTATTTAGCAAGGCATGTAATGTAAATAGTATCTTGTGCTAACACCTGTAGTCTCCTGTGCAGTAAATGAAAATCAAATCCAGAAATGAAGAAAACAGGAATGTTTGTTTTGACAGATTTCTTTAATTATAAATGTATGAGCTCTCTCATGGGTTTTCTTTGTCTCTTTGAATCTCTCATTTTAATGAGGGATTAACATGTTATTTGTCAATGGGACCAAATTCCTGTAGTAGTGGGTAAATTCAGAGGCCTGTCAGAGATGTCACTTTCTCAGGCTGTGAGAGTTTGCTCTATTACTTCTCAGAAGAGTAACTGCTCGAAGGAGATGCCTGGCTTTACTTTCCCTGCTGATTGTTTTTGTCAGCAATACTTTTGGGAGCAACAATGAAGGAAGAACTCTTTTGTGCCATGCTGCCATCCTCTCGTCTCATTGTTTTACTGGAAGGCTGGACAGTTGTAGTAGATGTTCAGTGTACATGGAAGCTCTGCACCTCCTCACAGTGACTTCTCCCTTATCAGATTGGATGGACATCCCTGTTTTCTCTCTGGGTCTGCTGCATTCTTCCTGGGTTTTGGGGGAGAGGCTGAGTCTTGTGCTCATTTGAACTGAGCTCAGCCATCTGTCTCTGCTCTTGTTTACTGATGCTCTTTAGATGACTGGGAAGCCTCCTGGCAATTTCAGTTTTTGCAGAAGGAAACAAAGGGGTAAAAATAACAAAGATTGATAAAGCTTGAGAATAAATTCAGCTGTCAAAAAGGCAATAGGTAATTTTTATTTTAAATAATTTAGCTGGGATGCAGTGATTAAAAAAAAGGCAGCTGAAAAGTCAGAACACTTACAATTCCTGGATGCACTGGAAAGCTTTGTGTCGTGTTCCTAAGGATGACCACACATTGCAGGCAAGGACAGGATGTAACTGATCCACCTTCTGCTTTCCTCAGCACAGGGGGTGACATGGCAAGCTTAGCAGGAACTTTCACCAGATGGCTAATCAGCACTGTCTTGCACATTAGCTGGTGGCAACTTTTTGCTTAACCGAAAAGGCTTCTGCCTTCAGGAGGGCTGTGTTTCTGATTCATTTCTGCTGAGCATCATTTTATGGGAGTTTTCTTTCCTTCCCGATTGGGATGAATTTTGATCTGAAACCAGTTGGCAGCACCTCCTTTTCATAAAACAAACAAAAGGCCTGAGAGAGCACTGTGTGATTATCTGGCTGGCTCCCATTCCCAGCCACCCTGCTCTGATGCGGGCTGTTCTCCGTGACCACGTGGTACCGAAGCCATTCACACATCCAGACAGATTTTCCAGCACCTGTGGTTCAGTCACTGCTTCTGCCAGGCTTCCCTAAAGTTTTGCTTGAACAGGGTGCGAGTTCCAATCACAGTAGGTTCTGGCCAGCCTTCATGTTAATTAGCATCAAGTGGGGTTTATTCAACAGTACTTGACTTCCCTGTGTATTCAGATTGTTGTGTGTTTTCTGGCTTTGCCTTTGATCACTCTTCCCATAGTAATGCTGAGTGTGCTGTGGACAGGTGCAGTGTGAAATTTCCATCTGGATCTGTCCCAATGCACCTTGAGCTTGGCCAGCAGACATATGCTGTTCTGCCCAAATTATTTCATGACTTCAGAGTTAAGTGATGTTTTCCTGATTTTGTATTGCAAAAAAAGGATGTAACTCTCAAGTGGATGGGGTTTGAGCCAAAATTTGAGTCTGGGTTTTTGGAGGTGGATTATCAAAAACATTAAAGCAGACCAAGGTATGGTAGGCTTTCAGTTTTTTCCAAGGAGCAGCATGAGAGCTTCAGGGTTGAGATTTGGTAATAGCTGTGCTTTCTATTAAATGTATTTAATGAAGCCTGGGCAAAGATATTGATATTAGGATTAATTATGTATCACTAATTTCCTGTAGTGGGAATAGAAAAAAAAAATCACAACTTTGCATTAAGCTTGAAGATCTTTACTATGATTGTGAAGAAAGAACAAGATTTTTAAAATTCTGCCTTCTGTTAAACATTAGTTGAAGAAATAGACATGAGAAAAGCCACCCATTGTGCATTTCTGCCTATGGTCAAGGGGAAAGTTGCACAGTACTGTTATGGAGCACTGAGATCTTGCAATGGCCTCAGCTGGGACAGTTTTTAACTAACAGCACTTTGTTAATGAAGAGCACACTGGAGCTGTTGCTTGCCTTTGGAGCTTGCTGCATAAAATCAGTTTTCTCACTTTGTGTGAAATGATTGTATGTGTCTGCATAATAACATGGAAACTTTCTGGAGTCCACATAAATAATATTTACCTGCACAGCTGCCTCCCTCAAGGTGCCCCAGGACTAACTTTGTTCACGTGAGAAGACTTGGTGGTGCTCTGAGAGAGTCGTGCCAGGCTCTTTCTCTAGACAGCCACCAACCACCACAGTGCTCGATATGAGGTCAGTTTGGGGATATGTGTCATTTAATTCCATTGGAGTGAGGTTTTACTTATTTTAGCCTCTACTAAATGTGGGAGTTCTGAATGTCCCTTTCTGGAGAGCATGGAACGTTCCCTATTTTTTAGTGAGTTTAATGTAGAGAAGGGAAAGAGCAGTGGAATTTATGCATGTGAACTGCAAACCTCACAATTCCTGTTATGTCAACAGAAGGCCATTTTAAAACTCCTGCTTACCTAGAGCTGTAGGTTGTTCAGTTTTTGTGTGCCTTAAATGCCTGACCAGATAGGCAAGCATCTGAATTTCCTGCTTTTAAGGCAAACTTGACACTACTTATTTGTAAAGCCCCAAGAAATCATATAGTGTGTCATCTTGGGAGGACCTTGTTCTGTACCAGTTTCTGCAAGGGTTTGCTTCCTGAGTTATTTTCATCTTCTGAGATCTTAGACAAGTTTCGTAACTCTGCACTTCTTCCACCAGTATTGTATTCTGTGAATTTTGGTTTTGAGATGTAGCTTGAAAAGTTCTTTGTGGGATTTTGCAGACTCCTGAGGCAACATGTCAGTCTTGTTGCTGTTGTTCAGAAGAACAGCTTCCCTTTGAGCAGCTGAGGCAGACTTCAGTTCACTCTGTAGAGATTCTTCCTTCTGAGGAGCTGAAATGTAGGAACTTTTATAATCTGCAGATTGCTTGTTAATTTTAAGGCCTTCTGGCCATAGGTTCTGCTTTCCATCTGTGACTTACATTGGATCAATAATGCAATTTAAATTTTCCTGACCCTTGTTTAGTTTTTTGCTATTACTTCTTAAACATGTTTTAATTCTTTCCTGTGATGATCAGTGATTTCCTAGGAGCGCTGATGCCAAGATGCTGTTTAAATGCAACCCCCCACCCTGCCTTGCTTTTCAGTGTTTTAGTGGCTTTTGAGATTTTGGAGATTATCAGGATGCTTGCACTACCACTCCCCTCTTAGTCTGGGGGAGTGAAGAGCTCCCTCTCTTCCAGATTTCTCTTTCCCTACAGCAGAGTTTAATGGAATCTACAGAACTGCTTTATGTCCCCAGTGACTGCAGTGGACTCTGAAGTATTTGTTTTGTTCCTTCTTCCACAGAGAGTTTACCTCAGGCCTACCAGAAGTAATAGCATGTAGACAGATTTTATTTTTTCTTTTCTTATGTTCACCCTAGATCAGGTACTTCTGCAGTCACAAAGCACCTGCCTTTGAAATGGGAGTGTAAACCAATCCACATAGTATTGTCTGGTACTGGGGAGCCCTGGAGACTGCTGGTGTCCCCTCATCTGCCTGTGAGAAGCTCATTTTCATGGTCCATGACAGGGAGATCAGAATGGGACTGCCTCTTCTATGGACTAAGCAGACAGAGAGCTGTGAATTCTGCAAGTAGTGGGTCAGAAAGCTGCTTGTCCTCCCTGTACCCTTTCCAACAGTTTCAAAGGGGTCTCTGGCAGTGGAGATGAGCTCACTTTGTGAGCTGCCACTGCTGCAAGAGGGCTTGTGCCTGTTGGAGGCAGGCAGTGGTCTGTGCTGGGCAGGTGAAATGTATTACCAGTGCAAGCTTGCAGCTTGGGAATGGTGTAGGAACTGAGCTAGGACCAAGCAGCCCCAGAGCCATAGGATATCCAAACTGTGCTGAGCACAGACTGCAGTGCTGTGCTGGATACAAAACTGTTGGACCCAGCTGATTGCAGCTTGGTGATTTCACAGAGCCAGGGGCTCGAGCCCTAAAGCTTTGCAGTGACTTTTGAAGTCATTTACTTGTGTGTAGACTTTAAAGCACTGAATTATATTGGTGAATGAAATGCTTTGGTCTCCTGTGTCTTCTCATGTCTAGCAAAGCAGTTAATGGATGTGGTTTTAATCTTGAAGATTTTTATTGTTTAGTGTAAATATACATGACCCCATGTACAGACTTCCAGGGTGCAAAACTGGAACATTATATTCTTAATTCTTATAGTTATGCTATCTCGTGCTAATGCTGAGAAAAAGAAAGCTAAGAGCTTGCTAATTTGTGGAACTAATTGCTCTGCCATTTTTCCTAAGTGTTTCCATTTGTCTAATATCTCTGGTTTGGATATTTGGATGAAATGCTAAGTACTGTGTTCAGTCACTCCTTCATTGACAGCTTGCTTTTCACTGCCACCAGAAAGTTTCACTGAGACCTGAGCAAAAGTAGTAAAATGAGTTGACTGGAATGGCAAGGAGGCATCCTGAGTAACAGATTTGGAATGAAAGAAAAATAAGGTTTAATTAGAAAATTTGCTAAACCTTCAAGTGTGGGTTAGGAAATGCTTATTTTTGACTACTGGCCAGCACACTAGAGCTATATACTGACTCTTAAAAGAAGTGTTGTGGGTGGGGGGTGTGATTTGTAATCCAAATTTGGCTTTGAAGCTACCTGAAAGAAGGGCCAACAGAGGAGGCCTAAGCCTGTGAAGGTTTGGGCCCCAGGAATAGGCTGGAAACAGTTCTTCTCCCACTTCTAGCATGTTTAGCAGTTTGCTCCCTAATGCCCTCCCTTGCTCCCCAGCCTCTTAGGGGTAAACAGCTATCATGCAGAGGCAAAGGGGACCTGTATTTCAGCTTCAAGGAATTTTGGAGGTCAGTCCATAAAGGTTAATGAGGTGAGACTTGGCAAGCTGTTTGAGAATTGCTCCATTTCAATTACCACAGGGAAGCATATTGCTGCTCATGAAAATCAGAGTGTTGATTGGAGGCACAGCTTATCTGGAGCTTGCTTTTCCCCAGAGAAACCAAGACCAGCAGTTTGGGGTTTTTTTTACTGTCTCCTCTTTGATTTGTTCTGCTCAGTCAGATAAGCATGGAAAGAATAATAAGGGTCTGAGCCTGTTCTTCCCCTGGTGAAATATAAGTAATCTCTTGCTGGCACATGTAGGAAAAGAAATGGTGTTCCAGTCCAGGCTGAATGGCAGATGGATGGAGGGGTAGGCTGCAAGTGACCAGAGAAATGCTGGCATGGATTAGTTTGGGTGAGCTGCATGTGAATGAAGGACTTCCAAAACACCAATTTGAGTGTCTTGGGTTACAAAGCAGGTTTTGGCCAGCTCACTGATGACAAAGTGGATTGCTTTCCTGATCATATCTTTAGATTACAAGTGATGTGAAAGTAAACATAAGCTGTAAGAAAATCCTTGAATGTTAGCCTGTCCTTCTACTGAGACAGTTTTACAGATACATAACTTCTCTGGTTTTTTTTCCTAATTGTACTGTATGTGTTTTAAACAGTAGAAGTGTCCTGTATAGGACAATGTGTTGTATTTCTGTGCCAAAATCTGGCTCAATTTGCAGATTTGTCTGTTGCTAAAACAACAAAGCATGTCTCCCTCTCCCTGTCTTCTTAAGTGCCAAAATGGTATCTCTCAGACCCTTTCTTAACCAGGTTATGGCCATGTAGTAATCAGATTATTGCAAATGTAATTGGAGTCTCTGCTTTAGAGGAGGCTCTGCCCAAATGTAGCAGCTGGAGTCAAGTTAGTTGCTCATGGCTACACAGATACTCCAGGAGTATGTGTGTGAGAATCCACGAGGACTGCCCTGTGGGAAGAGTGAATTGCTAAAGTTCAGTGTATTGCTTTATATTACTGAATTGTGCCTGTTGGTATTACAGGCCTCTTGCATAGTTGTTACTTTTTGTTATTTTGTTATTTTCAGTCATTTCACCAATCTCTGTTACTACTGGGTTGGGTGGGTTTTTAAAAATTATTATTTATCTTGTGGAGGAGAAGGATTATTTTCCAGAAGAGTAGATCCACCACAACCTTCCTTCTTTTAAAAATAATTTTTTTTGAGCCCTCAAAACCACCCCATCCTCTTCAGGAGCTTCTGCACAACTTCTGAAGTATCCAAAATCCACAAATTACTTGCAGATTGGTCTGTGACAACAGCACAGTAGCAGCTGTGGCAGGCTGCTGTGGATCACACAGTGTTATCTAAAATCTAAGCAGGCAGCCCTGGCAGGAGGAGTTACTTACTAGTGAGTAACTTGTGTGCTTGGACTCCAGCTCCTCTCCTTGAGGTGTGGAGAAGTGCACTGTGCAGCCTTGGCTCACTGTGTGTGTTTACTTCTTCAGAACTCCAGAATATTCTAGACTCCACACTGAATTGCAGCTCCTTCTCTGATGGGGTATTTACCAGCTATTCTGTTATCAGCAATTACGTACTCCCTTGGCTGCAGAGCTAAGGAGGGAGTGCCCATTTTGAACCCACAAGATGGGTGAGGCTGGAGCAGGCTGTTGTTAGATCAGTTTTAAGAAACCCAGCACACAAAAAGCTACCAAAAAACAACAAATCCCTCAGTTGCCTACAGCCACGTCTGTGTGTTCCTTTGAAATGGGCCAGCAGCTTCCTTGAGTAATCTGTTCTGAAGGAAAATACCTTGTTCCCTGGAGCATCAGGCTCCAAATGCATTTGAGCTGCTAAAAAGTGAATGTAATTGGTCTGTTGTCAGCAGGGAGGTGTCACACACACACACGGCGCTGATTTGCTGCAGTGCAGTTACATGGCAGGGTATGACTGCCCAGCAAGGCAGCCCCTGGCTGGGCTCAGGGTGTCCCAAAGGAGGTTAGATTATAGTGCTTAGAGTGAGCCAAGGCACAGAACACTTGTTTCTGTGCCTGTTAGTCCAGCTGCCTCAGCTCATAATTCACTGCCTCATTTTCAGTTCTGCTTCCTGCTAACCTAGAGCTGCTCCGGAAATTTTTTTATAGTGGCCTGAAGTGACATTATGACATGAAGTTTCAGAAAAAAATATGGTTAGAACAGTAGATCACTGTTGGAAGACTTGGATGCATTTCCCCCTGTCTTTGCCTGTCACTTCTATAAACTGTCCCCTTTGTTTGAATCCTTTTAGGTGGAACAAGTATGGGAGTCCCTTCCCTGGGTAGGACACTTTTGCTTTACACTTTCCTCAGGTGGTCATTGGACCTGTCAGTCTGACAGGGATGAAATCATTGACATTGTTCTGAGAAAACACAATAATGCCTCAACTGTCCTTGAGGAAATCATGGTATTTGGATGAATAAGTATGTCTTTGCCAGCTGTATCAATAACTTACTTGGATTTCTAGATTAGTCAGCAGAGAACACCCAGTTGCAAAATTCTATTGCAGTTCTCCCACCTAAGCCTAATTGTGGTGGATACCAAAGCCAGTGCTTAGCTGGGGTTGAAGGTGTCTTGTGTAGGTGATGGGCATCCTACACTACATCAGTGGCTGCAGTGGGGAGAGCACATCTTACAGTCCATTCCTTGCTTTACTTTTCTTGGTTTTCTTAGAAAGCTGATGAGTGAAATCTGAATTGCAAGGAGGAAGAAGAATCTGACAAGCTGTCAGATGAAAATAGTCTCTTTAGCCTGGGGACATACAGCACTTCTCTAGTCCTAGTATTGATCATCCGTGGCTCCTGATCTGGGGTAAATGGGTATTGGGAGGAGAGTGTTTCAGTCAAATCCAGAGTATTGTCTCAAAGGCTTCCTAAGCTGGAACAAGTACCTCTCAGCTCACAAAAGCAAGATCCTCAGGGGTCCTCAAGAGCTGCTTCTGACTCTGCATGAGAGAAAGCTGGTGCACTTAATGTGAGCAATACATTGGGCTTAACAGTCACCTGAGTAATTGTTTGGGTGAATCTTTTGTTCAGCCTTTTCTCCATTGGCATCTTTCCTGAGGAATTTACTCAGGGGAATGAAGTATACTGAATAACTCATTTGAGTTCTCCATTGTCTGCTCTTGCCCTCTTTCCCTTGAAACCTGTGACTGTAATGGGCCCAGAGGCAGATGCTGCTCTAACAGAACTCATGGTAAGCATGTGTGTGATCAGGTGAGGGGGCTGGTGTGTGACAAGGAGGATTGTGTTTAGTCCTTGAATATATCCAGAAGAGCCAGTGTGTGCTCAGCTCAACAGGGAACCCGGAAACCATTTGCTGTCTTACACTTATTCAACAGTTCAGTTTTCTTCTGGCAGAAGGGCCATTGGCAGACCTGGCTGATGGAGGATAGGGATCAAGAAAATTCAGAGGATAGGGATCAAGAGAATTCCCTGGTTTCCCTTTGGTGTTGCAGGTGGTGTATTGAGCTATAGGCCTGACAGCCTTCTTGAATTGATCTGTACTGCATGACAGGGATGAGAGACTGATTGCAATTTTGAGATGGTTTACATGGTCTGGTGCTCTTGCCATTCAGATGAGGGCTGGCTTCTGCTTCATGTGAAAGCAGAAGGTCTCTCATATCTTATGAATTTATATGAGGCCACAGTGAAGACAATTGTTTTCCACTTCCCTGTATTCTTAAGTGATGTTTTAACACAATGCAGAGAATGCAGACCTGTCACTGCACCTGTTTAGGCTTTGGAGAGGCACTTGCTCTGTTTGACTTGCTGAATTTCTTGAAGGTCCTCCTGAGCACAGCTGAGCAGTTCCACAAACCCATGAGCCTTTTCTTTTGTAGCTGTGGAGAAACCACCCTGCTTTATATAGAAATATTTACATAGGATTTGAACATCATTTTGACCCTTCCTAGTCCAAATTGATTTTGCAACTTCTGTATGCACTGAGTGAAATATGCAGCCACAGAGCTGAAGTCAAGCTGCTATTACCAGTTTCTCTGTATTGCTAAAAGGGTCAGTGTTCTCAGTAGGAAAAAATATCAGGGAAGAAGGTATGCATTTGGAATAAGTAACAAGGAAGGAGCAGGAGAGCTTAACAAATTTGGTTGTTTGTTTGGTTTTTTTTACTTGGATTATTGTTTTTGGTTTTTTTAATAGTTGAAAACACCAGTGGCTACTCTTGAGACCTCTAACAGTGTCTTTGGAAAGACTTGATTGAGGCCTTGCTGATGCCAGGAGATTTCTAGTGACTGTTTTGCTGTGAGTGAAGCTCCACAGTATTAGCTGTTTGTTTCTATGTAACTACCTAAACCAGAATTTCCCAAGATACTTTGATTTTGAAGTTTGAACTTGAGCTCTGACTTCAAAAGCACTGATAGGGTCTTCACAGGCTTAGATTATAAATGTTTTAAAACAGACATGCATGCAGGTTATGCTGTTTCAGTAGCAGTACTGATATGGCTGAGAGCTGGCTCAGAGCTATGGTGGGCAGGCAGTCCAAAACTGTAATTTTGTTTTGAAGTTTCTCATACCTCTTGGAAAGCTGTGTTAGCTGGCCATATGTATCTGCCATGCCTCCTGATTAGGTGCTATGGCAACACTAATGTAATTTGGAAAGCATTTTTACTTTATTTAATAATTCTTTTATCCATCCTGCATCTGCCATCCTAAAGGGGAAAATGGCCTGACAGAGTGAGAAAATGGTATTTACATCAAAACATCAAATATGTTCTTTCCAGTCTGCCCAGTCCTCTGAGCTAGGACTCAAAATGAGTTCTGGTTAGGTAGGGCTTTTTCAGTATTCATGGAGAGAAAAATCTGTCTGTTATGTCTCTAGAGTGTCTGAGACACCAGCAGAAGGTGCCTTCCTCTCTGCTGGGCCATTGTCTGCAGGCAGCTGAGGCTGTGTCACACCCTGCTGGGATGGGGCTGTTCCAGTGGCACTGACCTGTCCTGTGTGCTCAGCTAACGTGCCCTAGGCCTGACCTTGGCTACCCCAAATTCACTCAGCCTTGAGCACTGACCTATACATAATTTGTTGTGGTCTCTGCTCAAACTGAAACACGTACTAATGTGATCTAAGCTCTGCCTTGTTCTGTGCTGGTAGGTAAACATAATAAAATATTTTCTCCTGCAGATAGAGGGTTACACATCTTCCTCCAGTTAGTGTGCTCCATTCCTGAGCATGTTAGAAATCTCAGTATCTCCACTTAAAGCAAAGAAGGAGACCTGATTATCTGTTACGTAAATGTGTTCTGAATATTTATGTGCACAAGAAGAATCTGAAGAGGAAGAATTTTTAACTTGAATATTTTATTGTGTATAGGTTTTTCAGACTGGTTTCAATGTATGTGCAAATATGCACTGATGCAAAGATACGAGCAAATTTACAGAGTTCTACCTAAACTTTATAAGGAACTTTTCCTTGTAATTAGACCAACATCTGGTTAAAGAAGCATTCTGATGCTAAAACTGGTTTTCCCATTAATAGACACTTGCCATGTAGGGCTGATGCACATTGAAACAGGCTTGTTTAATAGCCTTTAATAATTGGTTGCTTTGTGGTTATGTTTTTTAGTTTGTAAGGAAACGAGTCATTTGCAAGTTTTTTTCCAAACACATGTAAAGAATGAAAAGGGAACTTAAAAAGAAAAACAGCCTTAGGTTTATAGCAAGCTTTTATCTTAATATAGTGATTTGCATAAATAAATTTCCAAGTGTGTTAATGAGGAAGTATGCAGCTCAGTCTTTTGAGTTGTTGAAACTCAGGGTTTTTGCTGAATTTGGTGAGCTCTAATGTACTGGAATCAAATTTGGTGCATTTCTTCTGGATCACGCTTTAGTTAGTAAATAGATTAACTTCCTCTATAGGTATGTGTTAGAAATTGTTTTGTGTCCATGTTTAACTTTTAAGGGAAAATGCTGTCAAAAAAAAAAAAAAAAGAACAAAGTGGAAAAAACCTGAGATCTGTTGCTGGAGGGCTTGCCCTTTCACTGATTTCTACAATTCATATGCTTGCTTCCACTATTTCTTTTTTTCTGCTTGATTCTGTGTTCATATTAACTCATTCAGTTTCCTCTCTAAGTGAATAAGCTCAGAATCTGGGGGTTTTGCCTGTGGCTGTGGTTGTTCCTTGTGTGTTAATCTCTGGGTTTTCTATTTCTTCCTTTTTTTGGTTTATTTGCTTAAAATTGGAAGCATGAGCTGCCTTGTCTTACAACATGTATCTGTGTATGTCTTCCAGTATTTTTGTATTATGCCCCTTGAGGCTAAATCTTGATTTAAATTGTCTCTGGTGCTAAAGCCTCATGCTGTGACCTGCTGCCCCGTCAGCCGTGCCAACAACTGCTCATTTCTAGCTTCACGCTGGGAATTGGATCAGGGAATTTATCTGTGGCATTTTTGGGGGTTTTGTTTGGTTTTTTCTGAGCCAAAATCAATCAAGCAACAATCACAAAACTCACCCAACCAAAGCACAAACCCCCTCTAAGCATGGATCATAATCTGTCCTCCTACAAATGTTGCTGGTGGAGCAGTAGCTGATGAGGTGGTGTTGGGGCAGAGAGTGTAATGCCATGAAAGACAATTTACACTGAAAGCCCCAGTCCCCTGCCACTCCAACAATGGAACATTAATGCTGAGAAGTTTTGTTCAACTTCAGCAATTTCACTTATGACTATCCAGCTGCTTTGGGGTTTCACAAAGAGGTTTGGGGTGTCCTTTGAGCAGACTACCTCTTCCTCAGGAAGATGCCTTGTTTCTGCTGCTGGCAGAGTGTGAATGAGTGAAAGCTGCCTGAGAGCTTGCAGATATTTGAAATTGCTTTGTAGAATAAATCTAAGTGGAATGCTAGGACTGAAAATGGGAGTATTTGTAGTAAGACAGACCTGATGACATCCTGGTGACATGATGCTTGAAAATGTAGCTCTGTGACTTCATATGCCTGATGACATCCATTTTCTGTATGAGTGACTCCCAGTTGTCTACATAAGTACTTTGTGGTTTCAATTATTACATCAGCAAATACTTTGACTGGTTATGACCAGGAGAAAATGGAAGAAAAGATACAATTACTCATTTTTACTAAGACTTAAAAAGGTGACCAGCTTCTGCCAAAAGGTTGTTTAGGTCATACATCATCTGAAAGGAGCACAGGAGGGATGCCAGGTCAGCACAGCTTTTAGAGGTGAGTGGAGCTCCTTCAGTAACTTGTGTTTGCTTTCTCTGTGTGTGTGAGTGTTCATGGGCTAAGATTTAATGTCATTTTTTATGATGTAATTACTGTAATGAGACATCTACAGAATTACATCTTACAGCTCTGTGAATATTTTCCCTTGATGAGTGTTTTTGGGAAAGTGGAGTTTTAGAGGTCATTCATAGGCCTTTTTACATTTGTTTGCTTTGAAATATAGAATGTAATCTCCTGGCTTAATAGTGGAACTAAGATTTCTGTCAGATGGTGTGATTTGCTTAAAAAGCTCCGTCTCAAACAAGGAGAGGGCAAGAGTCACCACCAGGAGAAAATACACGTAGCTTCCAGCATTGAAACATCTTTACAGTTCCTCTGTTTGGTTTTATTTTGAATGCTTACGTGACTCCCAGATAAGACTTCTATTTTTACCTGTGACTGCTGGCTCTGCAGAGATTTGTGAACTCTTCTGACTTAACTCTGCTGAATTCCTGCCTGTGCACCAGCCAGGTGCTACATTTTTGGCTTCCAGCTTCTTTTGCTTTTTCTGTTCCTGTTCAGTCCACAAACATGGGAAAAAAATGCCCCACCCTGCTGACTCATTGAGCCCAGAGCAGTCCCTATATTCCCGAAATAGGATTACTATCTGAGGCACTTTGAGCAACTCAGCAGAGCTGGATCTGGTTCTCTTCTCTAGAACCTTTTAAAATAGCTGATTTCTTGTTCTTGGCTGCTGCTCTGCCTCGGCCCCAAGGTGATTTCCTTAGCTCGTATTCGTTTAAAGGGCTTTTACAACAAATGCAGCTCTTGTAGAAATCAAGTTGTATGTAGAATAATCCTTTTAACAGGTTTATTCTGATACTCTGTTGGGTGTTTAAGTGGATTTGACTGCATTGTTTAGTATGTCCTTGAAGATGGCTCCAAATGAAACCTGTCAGAGTGTGTCCTATCTGTGTGTGCATACCAAGTGTGCCTGGGAGATGTCAGCCAGTGCCGTAGGCAGTGGGGAGGAGTTGCTATTTGTAGGGGAAAACTGGGGGTAGCAAACCATTCCTGCTGTTTAACACTGTGCTGTCTACAACTCAGTCTCTCAGACAGTGCTGAGAAAGTCTCCTTGCTCTGCCAGGACTCAGCACCTTGTTACAAGGGCAAACTCATGTTCTTTTGCCTGTTCTTTTCTTCTCCTCCTTGCACAACCTGCAGGTGTCCAGTGGCTCACCCCAGAGGCAGCTGCACTACTGAATGTATCCCTTTAGCTTGATTTGCTTTGAGAGCAAAGGACTGTGTGAAGGCAAATATCAATTATTCATTCTTGGTTTTAAAAATACACAAAGTGACACACTTTTTGTCTTTGATTGAAGTAAACAGCAGTCTACTTTCTGTCAGTAATGCTGTGCAACCCTGTTGAAATGCCTCGAGTTTCGAGTTCTTGCAGAAAAGTACATCCTGCAAAGGGCCGTGTTTGGCAGTGAAATAGTCAGCAAACTGCCTGGAAAAGAACATTACAACCTTGAGCACAGCCCTTTGGAATGTAGCAGGTTCCTGATAAGGCAAAAATTGGGTGGGTGAATATTTTTCAGAGAGGCAGGCCTGGAGAAAGGAAGAGTGTTAAGGATGGTAGGAGTCCTGTGCTTAGAGAGTCCTGGGGTTTGTTCTGAGTATACTGAAGTATAGTTTTAATAGTATGAAAGTCTGTGTAAGACTTGTGATTAGGGTCAGTTATTTACTTTTAAAAGGATAATTTGCCATTTTATGTTGCAATGTGCAGAATTGGTGGTTGGCTTAAAAAAATGCACGTAAGGATCCTGTACCTGTCATGGGAATGGGGAGGAGAAAAATCAATCTGACATTTTCTGCACAAAGGAAGAAGGATACACACTGTAAAACTGGGGGTTTCTTTCCATATATTCTCTTGCACTGCTGTAATGATATGGGCTTATTTGTTCTTGGGATCTGCAGGTGTTTCAGAAATGTGGGTACATTCCCTGTCCATCCAGGGAAACTGAGGGGTTTTTTTTTGTCCTAGATCATCTACAGATGGTAGCCTGGGATCTTGACCATGGACTTTAGTTTTGGTTCTAGAGCTTACTGCATACATCTCATCCATGATGTGAGGTGGTATCATTGATGCTAAATTAGCTTTGGCTCCTCTCATTTTGCCTATGGTGGTTAAATCAGTATAGTTCCACCTTTCTTTTCACTTTCTTTTTTCTGGTAGAGCACTGCTGTGGATAGGGCCTAAAGGGCCCTAGTTACTTAGCTCTACTGCCTTTTTGTTGGCTTATGCTGAAGTATTTGGATGATAAAGAACCATACTGGTAACCACATCTTCTTTTAGGTAACCAACCAACCAACCAAACAGCTATTTTTAAATTACTAATGCATGTAAATGAACTGAAGCTATAAAGTAGTTTGTGTCTCATTACCAGGCTCCTTAGTGGGAAGCTCTTGTGTCTTTCTTTTTTCCTCCCAACATTTCTATGGCTCTTGGCATGGTAGAATCCAGGGGTCTGACTTTTGTTCTCTTACTACAGTGCAAGAGACACTTCTTTAGACCATAACTGTTGTTAATTGAATGGTACTTGGCAATACAGAAATTTTGTGGCAGGAGAATATTTCAGGGAAGTCCAGTCTATTCTCCCACTAAGTTTGCTTAAGAAATCAACCAAGCCTTTAGCTGGCAACAATAAAGAAGACAAGAACTGAAAAAATTCCATTTTTCCTGTGCTACAGGATTGACTGCTAGACTAACTGGCTTTTCTTATTTGCAGTTCTCCAAAGGCAGATCTTATGTTGGGGTTTTTTTGGGTTGATGTTTGGTTTGGGGTTTTTGTTTGTTTGCTTTGGATTTTTTGTTTGTTTTTTTTGTTTGTGTTTTAACTGCTTAGAAAGGTGCATTTACAGTAAAGGTAATTTGTGCTTCAGAATGACTTACTAACCAGTAAGTTCCTGCCAGAGCAGTACTCCCCTAAATTTTAAAGCCTTCCAGGTAGGTCTCATTAACATTCTCTTGCAAGATCAGTGAGAGAACCTGGCGTACTCAGCCAAGAATGCAACTGTCTTGTGATCTGTGGTGTATTACCAAGCCTAGAAACTGAGAGTTTCTTCCTTGCAGCAGCTTTGCCCAGGTTTTCACTGTCTGGTTGCTTATTTATACCCCTTGTACCTATTATTTTTTCCAAAACTCCATTATTGTGTGCTCTGCTTGTTCTACTTCTCAAGGAAAACTTTAAAATCTGAAGTTGCTGATGCCCTGAATCAGCTGCTCCCTAAACCAGTTCCTGTGGTGAGTCTGTTTACAGTAGTGTCAAGAAATAAGGTGGCACTGTTCAAAGGAAAAAGAAATAGCCAGCCCTCAGGGAATGTGTGGTTTGAGAGGAGCAGTACCCACACAGCTCTCCTGACTCTCCTGAGAGCAGCCCTGCTGAGCTGAGCCCTCCTGCATGTGCACCACGTGTTTGCTCTCCAGCGTGGCTTTCGTCAGCACAGTGGCACACTTTGCTGGAGAGGACTACAGCCTTTTGTAGCTGGTGTTGGGAGGGTATCTCCTTTCCTAATGCAACAAAAGGGACAACTTGGTTTATGCATTGGGAAATTGCTTTTGTCTTCAGTGTTATTGTCCCTTCTGCCCAGCTGTGTGGTCTGAGCTGTCAGATATTGAGCTTAGGATCTCCTGATGCTTTGCTATGATTTTAGTTGGTTTTTTCTTCACTGCTGAAATATGTTCATTTTGCAGTTCCATGAAGTGAAGATTACTTCTGCCTGGGAACAGAAATGTATCTTCTCCAGAAGTGGCTGTGGCCATCTCAGATGCTGATTTCTCTCCTTGTTGACAGTTTTTGGTTGTGGTGTTTTTCCTCCTGTCTCAATGCCCTTTACTATTCTGGTATCCCTGGTGTTTATGTGCTGTGCATGATTCAGTTTCATATGTAATTAGTTTCCTCTTTGGTGTTGATTTGTCTATCCTGAGCCTAATTAAACCTTAATTGCTCTCTGATACCTGTGTAAGGATTCTTTCTGTGTATGATTTGCTGCTGCACAAACCCACACTCCCTCATTAGTCTAGCTTAGCCATACCCTGAGCTGGCTTAAAACCAACTTTTATTTCAGAGTCTTTGTGTTCCTGTCTCAACACTTTGCTTTTTGTCTTTCATTTCCCTTCATCCCTTGGCCATCATCTGCTTCTACTGCAATGCACTGTCACCTTTGGGGCAGTGTGACTGGGAGAGAGGAGGGTGGGAAGGTTGCAATTACAGCAGCAGCCTTGGAGAATCCTAGAATCATGTGAATAGGAGCATGTGAACTCTTGGAGGGGGCTAATGGACTTGGCAGAGATGCTTCTGACTCTGCTTCTGCTAAAACAGTTATTCTTTATCCTTCATAGAGAGCACGTGTGTTTGAGTATCAGGTGATGGATGGGAGTCAGGCTGTAGTAAAGAATGTATGAACAGAGAGCAAAGAGCTTTGAGATATCTGAAAAGGTGTTAAAACAGAAAAACTGCCCTTTATCTACTCAAAGCCTGTTGTTCTGTTACCCTTAACCTTTGGTAGCTTTGTATTTATTGTCCTCAGAGGTCACCATACTTCTACAAGTCACAGAAGAGCTGTGCTGAGGAGCAGTAGAGTTATAGGAATACTCTGCACCTGAGTTACTCAGTACAGCCTTTGTGAGACTGCTGCCAGCACATCTGTAAGCAAAGGGCAGTACTTCTGTGGATTGCATCCTTCTAAATTGTTGTCAAACCCCTTGGGTTTTCTTCATTTTGTTTTTTCTCTGACTACCATTTCCCTGAAAATCACACATCCAGTGCTGAGGTGGTAGGGAGGCAATGTCTGCAAATCAACAGCATAACAGGAAAGAGTATCTGAGTTCTGTTGCTCTGCTTTTGTCTCTAAAAAATACTGTGGAACCATTTCTAGCTCCAACATACAGGGAGGGGTTTTCCAGAACAAGTTGTTGGTGGTGCAGAATGGACCAGCCAGAGGGAGGGTGAGTAGCTGTCACAAACCAGGATGAATAAGTTGCTTATCTGATCCATCCTGAAATGTCTGATCTGTCACAGGTGTCAGAATCTGGAGGATAAGCTGTATTTACGTCTTGGAGGGTGTGCAAGAGAGAGGTGAGGCTGAGGGGGGAAGAGGTGACATTTAATCCCTTGCTTGCTGAACCCTAAAGGTTTGCTTTGTGTTGATCTGCTCCCCTGCACTTCCCTCCTACTTTAATGGCAGTGTTGAATGACAAATGGAGGCAAAGCAGTGAAAACAGGAAACATAATCCCTTAAAAATAACTGGTGGGAAAGGAGGAAAGAAACTGTAAATAAAAGAACCCCTCCTTTCATGGGGCAGCTCCACAGAACAGCTAGTTGCATGCCAACAAGAAGGAGCTGATATTCTCTGAGGTCACCACAGAGTCCTTTTGAGCTCCTGGAAGGTTGAGGAAGACCTAAAATCAGGGGACCTGTGGTCTGCTCTGTGTTGGTTTTGTCATGTTTCTTTTTTAAAAGAAGGTTTAGAACCACTTCTCTTGACCACAGTGTGAGATTTGGCTGGGATGTGATTTATATTCACACATTGTTGTAGGCTGCAGAGGCCCTCAGTTTTCTGTGGCTGTGAGAGGCCAGCCTTGCTTCTGTACTGTCATGTGGTCATTGGGAGCAGGAGGGGTGGAGGAGAGCTGGCTGCAGGAGCTGGATCTGCTCAGCGAGGGAGCCATTCAGAGTAGTGAGGAGCTGCTCAGCAGGACCTGTGTTGCCTCAGGCTGCTTTTCTCACTTGGCTGTCTCTGGAGCCTGGTTCTTGTTTCTGCTATGTAAGAGGGGATGGGAGTGTCACAGCTTTATTGCACACCCAGCAGAGTTGCTGTTTGAGGGGTGGGCAGAAAGAGTTCTGGTGGGCACAGCAAAAATCTCTGTCAATGGAGCATTTCAGGAGGCACCATGTTACCTGCTG
This sequence comes from Hypocryptadius cinnamomeus, assembly GCA_013400635.1. Lineage (NCBI taxonomy): Eukaryota > Metazoa > Chordata > Aves > Passeriformes > Zosteropidae > Hypocryptadius > Hypocryptadius cinnamomeus. Next base: position 295,367 of record VYZP01077279.1, on the reverse strand, counting down.
GGCAAGGTTGAAGGCTCAAGATTTCCACAAAACTTGATTAAAGATGGCAGACAGGGACGTCCTACCAGTTCATGTGGTTTATCTTACAGGTCTTTCGATGCCGTAGCTTTGGGGGGGTGTTGGATGGAGTGCCTTCAGTGGGAAATTCTTGAGGTTGAACAGAAGTGAAGAAAGCAGAAAGGGGAATCTCTAGTCCACTCTTACACCCTCTGTGAATAGTAGGTGCTGAGTAGCTTGTGGAGGAGCTACTAACCTAAACTGATGAACAAGGTTCTGCTGGAGCCCAGCCTTCCCAGCTCCTGTCTCCTGATCACCTGACTGGGGATGGTAAAAGGCAATTTGCCTTCTGACTGTGCTGATTCCTGTTCAGGAAAGGAAAGAGAGCCTGAAGGGAGCAGGATCCCTTTGGTATGGCACAGGACAGTGAAAGAAAGTGGGACTGTTGAGGGAGATGTGCTTTACCTCTGCATCTCTATCATCTTATTGTGAAAGATGAAGATTTTCTTTGTAAACTGTAAATTTCTTTGTTTTGAATGTCAGTTACTGCAAAGGGAGTCCAAGTCCATGGCAGAACTGCCTGTGGATGTGTCTAAAATGCACCCTGTGGCAAGTCCCTTCATTGGGAACAGCCAGTGGCACTGCCAAGCTTTTCCTGTGTTCACATGTTCCAGTTAACTTTGGTTTGGACCTTTCCTGAAGCAAGCTGGGCACAGCTTTCCTTTTTTCCCCCATAAATCTGTGAGGATGAGGAAGCTTGAGCAGCTCTGTAATATCTCATCTGAAATAGCTAGAGGTAGAAAATAAGTGACATAGATCAGTACTTGGAGCCTTTTGTTTCCAAGTGGAGCCCATGTTAATGGAAAAATGGTTCCAAACCTGTGCCCAGGAGCTGCCAGGTGAAGACTGCCAGCCACAGTTGCCTGGAATGTGGCAGCAGCTTGGATGCTGCAGAGTCTGGACTCAATAAAGGGATACAAGAAAGGCAGGTGAAAAAGTTGGATGACTCACCTGTTTATTTCTTGTTTTCTTAGGACTTCTGTTAGTGGGGTGTGGATCTATAATACTGTTAATTTAACTGTAATTAAGTCAGTGTTAGAGAAATTTGCCTGTGCATATTTTTAGGTAGTTTCAGCCACTACTTGGATGTTTGTATATGTTTAAAGAGTTTGAGAAATACTGTTTGTATGTCTCTTGCACTCTGGCCTCTCTGCAGCTATGCTTCCATTCTGGACTTCCTCAGAGTGCTGCTGCTAATGCATTTGCCTCATCTAACCCCTGTTAATCCAAGAATTTAGTGCTCAAACTTCTGCTGCCTGGCCTGCCCCTTAAGTTTGCAAGAGTACATGCAGAAAACAGCTGGTGGACCAGCTGTGACAGCATTAAAAACCAGAAGGTGCTGTCAAAGCTGAGCTGATGTTTGTTACCTGAGCTGTGCTGTGGAGTGAAACTCCCTGCTTAGCTTGAAAATTGCAGGATAGGCCTGAGAGGAACGTGATAGATATCTACATTTGAGTGTCATTGCTTACCTGAGTTTAGAAGAGTAGCAATTCTTCAGCTGAAGGAACACTGAGGACCAGAGGAAGGCACAGAAGAATTTTTGAAAGGGACCACACATTTCGTGTATTACCAACTGAGTGTGGTAAATGTTACCCAGGCATGTTTCATTGGTTCTCCCATTATCCCTCCTATGGTTACTCTGCCAATTTTGCTTTTTGTCTGATGTTTTATGGCCTGAACTTGGAGGACTTGGCTCCAGGGAAAGCTGCAGCTTATCCTGCTGCTTAGATTCCCTTTCTGTGGCCACCACCCTCCAAACTCACTGCACTGGGCTCCAGCTGGGTTCTGCTGGGAGCTGTCACCTGTTCAGCTGCTGCTTCCCTTCTGTGGCTTTGTCACTTGCCACTTGTTGTGACCCAGCTGTTGCCTGTGGAATGGGAGCTGTCACACACCCCGGGGTGGCATCTGCTGCTGGCTCTGGGGCAGGACTGGGGCCCTGCAGCCACATGCCAGTGCTCAGGGCCACTTGGGCTTGTTCTGGTCCTTTGTCCCCTGCATCTTCCTGAAGCCTGGCTGGTGGAAGCTCTGGGTGACTTAGGTGCTTTGTCAGACAGCCTTCTCTCCACTCCTTTTCCCAGAAAAGCTGCAGGCAGGTGAGATTGTACTGTGATTCACATTTTCATTATAAATTCTCCAGCCTTAGGTGGACTTGGAATTTCCCCAGCATTAAACATTAGCCCTCAGAATAAATAACTGCGAGCTGGAAGGAAGGAGAGGATGCCAATACATGGCATCTGTGTGCTTGCTCTGTTTCCCCGTTTTCCTGAGTCCTTTTTTGTCCCTTGCTGATGCTCTCCCCGGGGTGTGTTGGGGAGAGCCCCCCTGCTCCCAGCCCCCAGGGCTCTCCCTGCAGCTGCCAGGGAGGGAGGCACAAAAGCTGTCTGTGCTGCTCTGGGAGACAGCTGATGGCTCAGCCCTGCTTTAGAAACTTCTGCTCGGCTCCAGGTGCTGGGCAGGGATCAACACTGCTGCTGTTTCCTGGGGGAATGGTGGGGATTTTGGAATTTTTATCTGCTGCAGTGGGGAGTGACAGAAAGGGATCCTCCACAAACACACTTTGGAGGATCTTCAGCCTTTTCCTGACCAGAAAGATGGGATTTCCTCTGCCAACTACAGATTAGTTTGTTAAAAAACTGTGGATTGATTTTGGAGCACAAGTGCATTTGTCAAGGTTGCTGTGCACTCTGGTACAAGGGTTATTTCTCTCTTAAGGAGAGGAATTTGCAGTCATATTTGCATTTTGAAAGTTCTGTGCATTGTCTCAGTGTATCCTGTCACTTGTAAATATTCATCACCTTCAAAGAGATTAGTGAGGGTAGTTCTGAGCCTTTCCTGAGAAACCTACCCTAGAAATCGATGTATTTGTTCAGCTCTGATTAGCAGCCATTTGGATCAGTTTGGAATCTGTTGTAAATTGAAGTGTACAGGCAGACTTTGTCCTTCCATATTTGTTTCTGTGGGGAAGGTGGAGGATGGTGAGAAGTGGAGAGGAGTATGGAAGACAATACTATTTTTGATTGTGATAGGGATACAAAGAATTCCATTGTGTAAGGCTGAGGTGAAGGAGTTATTTTTGATAACAGCCCTTTTCTCTACAGTCTTTGTGTTTAGGTACTGCTGAGAGTGTGCCATCTCCAGATACAAAGGAGTGACTTAAGGACAGTGTAAAGTGTGACAGAGAACTTTCTGCTTGTGTTTTAAATAGAAAACTATCACCTTATTACATGAATATAGTTGGATTTAAAAAGCTTGAGAAAATTACAGCTTGGATAGACAGTCACTGAAAGCTGTGAAGGTGAAACACAACTGAAATTGTCTTTTCTTGTGTTTGTTTTCACTGATAAACTTCATGCATCTTCTGGCAAGGAATTAATGCTCAACAGGAACAGAATGTCTGGCTCTCCTGAGGTGCAGTCATTTCTGTAACTTTTGCACTGCTGAGGTCAATGACACTCGAGATGACACTTAGTATCTGTTACCACAGTTTCTGGCTTAATTTAGCCTTGTTTCTATTTCCCTGGCAAAACATGAGCTGGTTCTTGCATTGGCTTGTTTCTTTCAGCTTAGTGGTAACCACACCCAGAGTTCAAGTCTCAGCACACTTAACATTCCTAATTTTTTAACTGCTGAAATACTGGCCAGAAAATACCAATAAATTTGTTTGGGGGAGTATTTATTTCTGCCTGAGTCTGAAGTATCTGGGAATGTATTGTAACCTTAAAAATGTAAGTGTGTCACGTACACCTGTGAAATCCTGGTAAAGAAGGTTCCTCAAAGCTCTGCCTGGCACATTTGAAGCATTGTCTGGGTGAAACTGTGATTTAGAAAAGCCTTGTAGTACCAGCTGTGAAATCCTGTTCATTATCTCACGTTGATTTGTCCATGTGAACATGTCAGAAACCCTTCTTGCTCAAAAGACATTGGTCTACAGAGTATGACATCATATATTGAGTCTGATTCCAGAATGTCTTAATGCTAAATTGTTACAACTGAGTCAGTATGTTCCCTTTGGATGACATTTAATTAGGGATGCACTGTCATTGGGAGACTTTTAGCTGCAAAGCTGGATTTAAGAATGAAAATTAATAGTTCGGCTGAATGGAAAATCTGTATCTTTTGGTTTACTTTTTTGTATCATTTCTTTGCCAAAGTCTGTCTTAGTCAAGGTCAGATTTTATACTGAAGCTGAAAACTGGTGTGAGACAAGGGTAATTTATTAAATGAATTGTTACTGAGGCTTTCAAAGTCATGATTTATCTCTGAGCAGGAGGCCAGACTCCTCGTGCTGGTACAGCAGAGTGATGTTCCCACAGTGCTGTCCAACTGGACTGGCAAGCTGTGTCCTCTTCTGCCAGGAGATGCTCCTTCCTCCCTTTTGGTCCTCTCTGGGGATTCAGTTTTGCTATGATCAGAGCTGAGGCTGCAGAAATACCTACAGAATTTCTTCATTCCACATGTCAGAGCAGCAGCATATAAAGCATGTAGTGTTACCTCTTTTTTGCTGTAGTGATGTTTCATTTGTGCCTGTGCATGGGCCTGGCATCAGGCAGGTTCTTCATTGGACCTGGCATCCATTCTCTTCGGTCTGTGTTGCCTCTGGGGTAGCTGTTTCCAGAACCATCTCTTTGTACTCCTGCTCTGTCAGTGCATACTTAACCAGACTCATGGCTTGTTCATTGTCCCTTCCTTTGATGTCCTTGCTGTCACTGTAAGGTGATACAGAGGGAAAGAGGTTTTTATCACTGCAGTAATCCTCAGACAGCTGGTTCTGCTGGTGGTGAAAAACTACTTCGTACTCTCCAGGAGGCTAATGTCTTCAGAATTTGTTGAATAACTGTGTTATGACTGCAGGCGTAATAAGCTATAATTGCAGATAAATGCGTGTACAGGTTGGTGACTGACACCATTTCTGTGCATGCATAATGTCCTTATCTGTGTTCTTTTGAATAGCTCTGGCAGTCTGGTCTCACTTGCTCCACTGTGGCAAAGTGGAGAGGCTTCTTCCCTAGGAAATCTGGTTTTACAATGTTCTGATAGCAAGACAGACAGACTCCTTCACGTGTGCTATAAAAGATGTGCTTCTCATGTTATGACTTGCTGTGCACACACTATCAGATGTTTTAAAAGTCCTCTGGAGATTGTTGATGGTTTTTGTGGGGTTTTTTGGTATTGCAATGTGCAGAATATTTAAAGGTTCAGCAATAAGGCCTTTTCACATTTGTGTGGTGCATGAAGTGTGAGTTCATTTGCAACACTTGTATCAGAAAATACACGATCTCATTCACTGACACACCAGGTTTTGACATCCAGTATTGTCTGTACACATAATGTAAATATGTTTGTTTAGTCAGCATAAGAGCTCTGACCCTGGAAGGCTTTGGCACTGCTGAACTTTTTCCTACTTGCTGAATGTGCAGGCCTTGGTTGGGGTGGTTTGGTCACCTGGAGCATCACAGCTGTGCCACAGCTGCCCATGAAAGGTGAGAGTTATCCTTTCTCAGGGCAGGCTGATGCAGAGCTTCTCTTCCAGAGTCAGTGTAAGGAGGCAATGGCTGCTGCAGAGCTCTGTGCAGGCCCTAATTTCCCTAAATATTTAATTGCATGGTATGGGTTACCCATGGCTGAGTGTTAGTGTGGTCTTTGCTGTCTGTGTGTGCTGCACAGTGTGCTGCTGGTGCAGCCCCGGAGCTCACTGTGTGCCTTGTCAAATCTGAGCCCCTGTTCAATGACTTGCCCCAATCATTGCCCCAGGGTTACTCCTTTTCCTCACTGAAGGGCACTTTCCTGTTTGTCTTAATTATGAGTGTTTCTTCTTTCTATTTCAAATAAAATGCTGTATGTTTTTTCCTAAATTGACAGGCAATCTTGTAGTACACTGTTAGGAGCCATTGATTAAACAAAATATTTGGATTTGCTTATCTAAGTGTTTTTCTGGGTTTTTTTACATAAACATTTTAAAGAATTGCAGTAGGTCAAAGGATCTGTAGATCTTAGTTGTGCCTGCTTGTACATACTGTGAGGGTATCTTGCTTTGTGTTTGTGTTTCTGGAGGAGTAGTTTTGTTGTGCTAATTTTGATTATTCTGCAAATTACTTTCTTTTCTCAAGTAATATTTGCTTCAAGGCACTGACTTTTTAGTGTTTCTTCTGACAAAATGTTTTGAGATATAGTCCCACTAGCTTCAGTGAAAAGAACTTTCTCAAATGCATTATAAGAATCTTTTTTATGGTAACAATTTCTTTCGTATTTCTTGGTCCTGGCCCATAGCTATCTCAGACTCTTCACTGGGGGGAAAAACAGTCTCTGAGGGAGAGACCAAACACATACATTTTTAAGCCCACAGTAGTAAATATTTCAGTGCATTATGTGTAGGGATCACCTCAGGAGTTCAGTTCAGAAATGTCTCTGAGGTGTAGACTGTCTGCTGAAGACCAGGGCTGACAAGCATTCACACAGGGCTTGAGTTAACAGAAGAAACCAGCCTGGAAGTGGAAGCATAGAGAAAATCTACTTAAAGTGCTGGGCAGCATTTTGATGAACAGAGCACATTATTGGAGTGCAGAAGCTGTTTGACTAAGAGTTTCCAAATGTTTGGTAGTACAGACTTGTTTTCTTGCATCTCATTTCTGTGACCTTATTTCATATGAAGTCTAAAGATGGAACTCCAGATTTGTAATGGCAATTACCATGCTGATAGCTGTCTTTAGGAATGTGGCAACAGCTAGAAACACTGGAGAATGCAGCACATGAGCATAAATGAGAAGCACAGTTGTTGAAATGGGTTTAGGAATTTGCTTAATCTGCTTCTGGATTTCTCCAAATGCTGTCTTCTTTTATTCCGGGGAACAAACATTATCTGTAAGGATGGGCAGGGTGACAGGGTCATTAAAAGTGCATCTGTTCTGTTATAGCTCGAGGTGGTGAGAAATCCAGGCTTTACAGTGCCATGATGTTTGGAGTACATTTTCTTTGCCTGTGGGCAGCAACATGCGCGGTTAAGGGGCACCAAGTAAGTTTCACACGCCCTTCTTAAATCATACTATTGTATTTTGGGACAAAATAAAAGGCAGGACTTTGGCACTTCCTGACATTTGTTGAAGTACTAGAACTACAGTATATTTTAAATGCCCCCCACCTTTTCTTTTTTGCTGTCATCTCTTTGATACTCTTTAAGTGATGCTGCCACCTGTGCCTCTCTGCAAAGGATGAGATGGCAATGCTTCCTCATCTGTTAGACTGTGGTCCTCAAATTCCTTTGTGTTGAAGAGAGTTAATGTGGCAAAAGGCTGGTTTTTAAAGCTTTGCCAGTAAGTGTTGCTCTTCAAAGAATGGTTATCCACATCAGCTATTCACCCTCAGTTTTCCTAGGGAGGAGAACTAATTTTCTTTCCTGCAGAATTATAAGATTTGGTTACTTCCTGGGCCTAAAATAATGTGCCCTGCTGCTTAAACCTTGTTAGCAAGCTTAGACTTGCTGAAGAAGCATTTACTTCTTCTACTCCTCAACCTGTCAGGTTTTCAGATTGTCCTTGCTTGTGTCCTGCTCGTAGAGCCAGGTGGAAAATAATAAAGCCCCTCTGCTTATCTGTGGTCAGCACTGACTGAAAGGGAGAGCTTATCTCTCCTCCCCATGTGTCCTAGAGGAAGCCAGGCTGAAGCAATGAATCCCGTTCCTAACAACAGGAAAACCCAGAATTTGACTTAAAGGGGATGATTGACTGGAGAAAACAAACAAACAAACAAAAGACCAAGTAACTGGGATTGGTGCCAAGTGGCTGAAGCTCCATTTGTGGCCTGCTCAGGTGTGGCAATGCCCAGCTGCCTTCCCACTGCAACTGCAGAGCCCCCAGAGCAGCACTGCTGGGGCTGCACCAGCAGTCTGGTTATGTGTGCTGCAGGTCAGAGCAGCATCCCACAGATTCATTTTTATTTGTTTTTTGAAGTTTCACTCTGGAGAAGCATGTACAGCAGGTTTCAGCTAGAGGAAGAGCAGAGACTGCAGGTGTGAGCAGAGGGGTGGTGCAGGATGTGTACAGGAGCTGCCTCAGTTTTTGTTAACCTTCCTCACACGTCAGTGCTGTGCCAGCAGATGTGATGTTCCATTCCAGGGCATGATTTCAGGAGAACTGCAGGTTGTGTGGGAGGCATGCCCTTATACAATGACCTTCCTACCTGTAAACTCTCAAAATAAATAATGCAGAAGTGTTCAAGAAGATGTCAAGTCAATTACTGTGTAAGCCTGTCTGAGGACCAGCTGCTGGGACTGGCATCCATCAGGGGGTGCAGAGGGGTAAAAACTGGAAACATAGTAAATTTGAGACTGAGGAAGATTTTTCTCCATGCCCTTGCAGAAGCTTTGACTAAAGGATTGGTAGTAGAACAGGTAAAAGAGGAGTAAAGTGCTGCATCCAGAAGAGCTTGACTGCAGAGTAGTGCCTTGAAGGGGATAATATGCAAGATTTTGGAGGTCCTGGATTTATATAATTCTGAAATTCTTCTGTTGTGTATGTGTGTAGCTGGTTTCTATAGTAACTTAAACCTGTCTAGTTTTCCTTGTCTCAAAAAGCTGTTCCTGAGTGATGCTTTGGAATTTCTCTTCTTTGCAATTGAATAATTTGGCCCTTAACTGTATAGGTTATCCTGATCCACTTACCAAACCCTCCCTGCTATGAAAAGTGCAAGTGAGAAGCCTAAGAAGAGTTAGTTACCTGTAGGAAGTGACTTTTGCCAAAAAAACTGCAAATAGATATTTTTCTAGCTTTTACTTTACAGTTCTCAGTATAGGTAGCTATTATCTCAGGTTAAAAATGGAGGAAGTCAAGGCATTGCTGGATGCTGATCTGGCTCTTCCTAGAGTCAAACTGTTCACCTGCAGAACAAAAGACCCTGATCTCAGCTGTTGTCTTTCTGTAACATATCCTTAAAGTAATGAATAAAATAACATATTCAGCACATCTATTCATGTTAGAAAGTTAAAAAGCAATGGAAGAACTTGGGGTGTTGTTTAAAAAGCCACATTTCTAAAATATCATGGCTTTTCCCTATTACCTGAAAAGAATTGCTGTTCCAGGTGGTTGGACCCGAAGGGATTTGGTATAGAGCAGGATTTTGTGCCATGTATTGTCTGAGTAACCATGGTGCCATGCTGTCAAACCTTGCAGAAGAGTTTCCTAGACACCTTTCCAGTGATTGCTGTGAATCACTGACTCTTTTTTTTTTTTTTTTTTTTAGTCAGGCTTTGTACATCTACTAGATGCAGAGAAGTACAAGTTCATGGTGCCAGTCTCATGGGAAATGAACTGCCCAGGTGATACTGGAAGTAGGGATATTTTTTGCCAGTTTCCAAAGCAGTCTGATGGCACTCAGAGAGTTGTGATGTTATAAGCAATTGAATTTAAGTTACTGGAATACTTCTAATTTCCAGCAGTCCTGGAGGCGTGGAAAGTGTCTGCCTTGGATTTGCTGCATGCCAGGACTTCTTTTCTCCAGCTGTCATTCTCAGAAAATCCACCTTCTCTTTGCCATCCGGTCTTTTTGGATTGAATTCTCTGTTTGTCACTAGCTCTTCTAGCCCTCTATGTCTCCTCAGCTGAGATTTTTGTTCCTAGCCTTGCAGACAGAAGTGTACCTAAATTAGGCTTCAGTCCTCCTAATTTGCAGCTCTAGCTCAGCATAAAGCTGTTTCCCTGTGAATTAGTTTTACCCTTTGTGGTGGAATTTTGCTATAATTCTGATGTTACCAGGATCATTTTTTAGCCACTGCCAGGAGAGGCATTAACTTATATGCATGTATAATCTATTACAAAGGTGACATTGAATGTGTTCACAGGTAAGGGAGAAAAAGGTTTCAATTTCTTTAATGGGGTAAAAATCTCTGCAGCCAGGAATTCCTGACCCTTTGAATGGAATACTGAGGGAACATTCAGAAATTACTGGGATTTGTTTGCTTGTGCAGGAGAAAGTTGTTTGATGTATTTCCATTTGAAGCAACTGGTTTTGAACTTCTATTTCATACTTTTTCTTCAGTGTTTTCTTCCATTTCTTCTGGACAGTACTGCAGGATGTCTGTGCTCCATTTCTTGCAAGGAATGACATCCCCAGAAATGCCACTTCTTTTTGCATGTTCAAACTCTTTTCATCCCTGATTGAGAGCCTTGCTCTGTAGGACCAGGCAAGTGGGCTCTGCTGGTTGAAGAATGGAAGAGCTTTTGGCATTGGTTGCCATTGGTATAATGCTCCTTGTAGCTGGCATGAGAACAGAGGGAAGGGCTGGGAACAGGGAAATAGGTTTGACTAGACCTGTTGTTGCCATTTAAAGAAACTAGCAGAAGAAGCAAAGTGGTTTCCTCCTTCCCTTTTATCAAACTCAGTAACCATGGACAGTGGAGAGGGAGAGATTTAAATTATCCAACAAATAGATAGGGAGTAACTCCTGACATCAAAGCTTCTATTCATGTCTTCTCCTTGCTTCCCTTAAATAATATATATTTTATACACAGCTTTTGGGCCTATTAATTGAGCTGATTTTGGTAGGTTCAAAATGGGAACGTGGTGTTTTGAGGCTGGGCACTAAACCACAGAGCCGAGCTCACTGAGTGGTGCCTGAAGTTTTATGGCCTTGGCCTCCTTTTGCTTGCAGGCCTCCAGATGTGGAGCACAACCCACACTGGCATTCTTAGGATTTCTGTAATGTATGGACAGCATTCAGTAGGAAAAGCAGATTATTAACAGAATTTGAAGGAGGTGGGATCTTCACTGAAAGTCTCCCCTTCCAAGTTTCTTACCAAGCTGCATAGGGCAACCTGCTGTGCTGGAAGCCAGGCCTCTGTGCAGCAATGGGGTGTAACATTCTTCCCAGCATTTTCCTAAAACAAGGATAGAGAAAGAGGAATATTCACATCCAAAAACTTTTCCAGCCTTTTCCAACCTTGTGGGCCAAGCAAGAAGAGTCCCAGCTTTTTGGAAGGCAAGAAAATGCTTTACATTCTGTTCAGAGAGAAGCAGTGAGGAGAGGCAAACTTGTCATCTCTAGAGGGCAGATTAGAGAGAAAATACTGTTATGGGGGAGAGGGGTATTTTAATCCTGGACTGTTCACATGCCTGAAAGGTGAGTTTGGGTTTGAATAAGAAATTGTACATCTGGAGGAAGTTCATTTTGCAGTATGGTCATTCCAAGTCTTAGCTGAGGAGTGGATTTTAAACCCTGTCTTTTGAAGGCACAAGCCTGCCTAATGCCACCTGGTGCCCATCTCTCCACATTCCCAGTTACAGGATGGAATTGCCTGTGCCCCCATGTGACACTGGTATCTGCTGCTTGGTTACCACACCTGGTGAAGAACAGCATTGGTCCCTCATGCCCCTGTGAGACTGCTTGGGTTGCCAAGACCTGCTGGTCTCACTGAGCTCAGGTTCCACCTGTGCCATTTGCCTGCCCTGGAGCGTGGGAGTGGGGCCTAAGCTCCTGTTCTAAGGGCTGCTCTGGGGTTGAGCCCCATCAGGTGCACTGTTGGTAGCTGTAGAGTTAATTCTGTCATCTGACAAGGCCCTCCTGCTGCAGTAACTGCATTGCCCTTCATCCCTAGTGAGCTGGCCTGTTGTGGCTGTGTTACCTCTTGTCTGTGCCATCCCTCCTGCTAGGACCATGGCCAGCCTCATGTAAAGAGCCCCCTCTGAGAGTGGCTGATAGCCAGCAATCCCTTTAGAAAAGTCTGTGCTGTGAGAGTGTTGTGCTGCAGATCCCACTGTTACTAAATTTTACATTTCACCCTTGGCTTTTTGCCAGGTCCCATGGGGATGCTGGTTTCCAAGAAGCAGTTACAGAAAAGGACTAGTGGCTGCTCTTTGCTGGGGATCTATCAGGCAGTGCTTATCCTTCCCTGGGAGGAGAGGGAGGCAGCCCTGAAAGGAGGGATCACAAATCCTCCCAGCCAAGACTCAACAGCAGCAGGGGGATTTTGTGGTACTCGATTGAAATAGTCCCTTGTGTGAGCACTTCAGGTCCTGAGACTCTCACTGCCTTTGCTCCCATGACCTTTTGTACCTCTCTGAGGCAGAGCAGTGTGTGCATGACTTCAGGGTAACTTCAGGTTTAGTCCCAGACTAAATTTCCAGGCTTGGGAAGAGGGACCTGGCAGTTGAAGGTCCTGCCATGACTGTAGAGAACAGGAACAGTGACTGAGGACCCAAGTCCTGTGGTTGGCATGCAGGTTATGTGATGGGCAGGCCATTGTAGTGCCACCCTTTGATAAAGTTCAGCTGTGCTTTTTGATTCTGCTCTTCTTGTTCCTCTCCCATTTGTCAGCGTCAGGTGCTGATCATAGGGCTGGAGAACTGCCTTGTAACAGAGTTGAGCAGAGGGTGGGTCCTTGTGCTCCTGATGAAGAGGATGTAGTAACCAAAGGCAGGAGACCCATCTGCTTGGCATACAACTGAGCATTGAGTGCTTTAACCTTTGAGAGGTAGTGGCTGGGCACAAGGGTATGCTGGCTTTACCTGGGAAGTCCTCACCTTGCACACTGACTTTGGCCTTCAGCTTCATGGAAACTCTGTGTTTAGATTCATTAATACACATGAATCAGCAGTGCAGGTGATTATGAAACTATATTTTTTTTCTGAGCTGTTGTAGTCAGGAGTAAAATGCAAATGGAGTGAGTTATGCTTGTTTTGCTTCTCTTCTTGTTCCCATCTGTTAAAAACAAAGCCTTAAACAAAAATGAAATTATTCCATTGTCTTTCATCTCTACCAGGCTGCTGTTAGAAGACAGCTTTGCCTTTATAAAGTGCTGAGGTCCAGCCCATTTTTATTTTAGGATAGAGGAGACATAGAGGCTTGTTTCACTTCCTGCAGCTCCTGCTGTGTGTAGCCACTTGTGGTCCCCAAGCCCTGGGTTGCTGATGTGAAACTAACAGCTTAAACGGTTGTGATTATTAACAGGAAGAAAGTGCCTGAGGATATTTGTCATCTCTTTTGTGTGAACTGTGTTTCTTCCATTACAACTTGATGTCATTCTCTGTGGCATCTTTAACACCTGCTGGTTTTATAGTCTACACTTATTTGATTGAAAGCTTCTTGGCCAAGGATCTAGGCTAAAATTTGCTCAAATAGCTTGAGTCTAAGTCTTATTTTCATGAGTTACTTTTGGGCTTGTGAGGTACCAGTGTGGTCCCAGAAATTCCCCATTTTGATTTACATTCCCAAGATGTAATTCCTTCTTTTTTTATTTTTAATGCTTTTGGGTTTAGAAGGAGAAGTTAATATTTGGGACAGAAAAGGAGCCCCTTGAAGGTGGTGATTATTGTTTTATGGTAGTAATGTCCTGAACAGGGTTTCCATTGCTACATACAGCTTTTGTAGTTAAATATGTGCCCCCTGTGCTGGGTAAGTGTATTTTATGAGCTATATAAAATCTGGACTGGGGCATGCCCCCACTCCGAGGAAGTAAAACAAATCCCCAGGTTAAGGTTTATTTTTCTGGGGACTGTCTGTCAAACCCTGTTCTTGGGGCAGGATCAAACTTTCCACTTTATGTGAGTGGATGCTATGCTTGAAATAATTGGCTGGCTAGTCCCCTATAGCAACTTAGAAGTAGTATTTTTTCTTTCTGCGGTAGTAATATTGACAGGAATCTTGTCTAATCCTATTAATTCTTCAGTATTTCAAACCTATCAAAGTGTGTGAGTCTGTCAGACAGTGTAGTTGTTGTTTAAAATTGCTGCTGAAAATTAAAGGAAGCTTTAATGCAGGAAACGTAGTGGTGTGCAGAGGTTTTGTAGAAAACAGTGGTTGTGCTGTTGAACAGTATCTGCTCTGTGCAGCTTGCAGTCTGAAACGTCAGAACTTCTATTTCAGGGCTGTGGCAAATTGCTTGAAGCTTTTTAGGGCTGGACCAAGCATCAACACAACACGTCTTCCAAGTTTCTGTAACAGTCCCAGTAAAGCGGTATCTAAATATAGTGCTGATGTACAAGTGTTCCTTTCTTTTCCCCTGTTGTGTTTTACTTGCTTCTGGTTGTACATGTGTTCCATTTAAAGATGGTTAGGCTTTTTGCTGAAGTTTGCACTCAAAATATTTGACTGTCTGCAAACATGAGATGAAAGGCAAGGGATGAAAATAAATAAATACATTTCCTTTAAAAGGAATGAAGATTTGAGGCAGCTGTGCTGCATGGAGGAGTGCAGCCATCCTTCTGGGCGTGTGCTCCCCTACTGGCACAAACATTAGCTGTACACACAATTTACTCCGTTCAGAGCAAGTAGCTGGGCCTGGCTAATCTTTTTCCCTTTCAAAATGGTCCAGTCAAGTCAGAAACCGTGGCCTGGATCCTCTCCCTGTGACAGGGGAGCATAACTGTGAGGATTTCTTCTGTTGACAAGTGATTGATCCCCTTCCAGTAAGCAGTTTATCCCGTGTAAGATTTTTGTTTGCTTCCGGACATGCCTCTGGGCTATAAAAGGAGTTCAGGTTGACAGAATTTCTAAATCAGTTCCTTGGGGGTAGGTGGGGTTAAAGTACCTTCCACTACAATACAAGCTGCTGTGAATTTCTACATCCCACCTCTGTGAACTTGAATTGAATGAGGCCAAGCAGTCATTTAGGTCTGTATTCTTTCCAGGTGTCTGGTTAAGGTGTCAAGACCGTATGTGTACATGTAATGCATTTTGACACCAAGTTCTCTTATCTCTTGCCTGACATAGAGGGCTTTTGGAAGCTCAGTGTCTTGAAGATTTTGGATATAGGTTGCCCTCCATAGATCTTCTCTTTGTGTTTCTGTGTTTGGAGAACTGTTCTCCTCTCAAAATAGCAATTGCAGTGTCAGTTCATGCAGAACATGCCACAGCCAGGGTTTGCACAGGCACTGGTGTGGTGCCAGTGCCAGGCAGGCAGGCCAGCTCCCTGCAGCCCTCAGCCAAGCAAAGGGCTCAGGGGTCCCTGGCACAAGGGGAGCTGCTTCCCATCACCAGCTGCCCTCTGGGAGCTGCCCGGGCAGGGATGTGGGTGCACTGGGGCTTGAGAGCTCCTGACAACAGCCCCTGCTCCTGCTACTCCCACATACTTTCCTTTTCAATGCTTTGTTCTCTAGCAAAATGTTGCTTGTAAAGGGGGGAGGGAGGAGGTCCCAGGCTATTATCTGCTAAGTAGGTCGTAATTCTGGTAAATAATTGATTTTTTTTTTTTCAGGCTTGAAATCAGAAGCAGGTCTTAAGTGCCAGTGTCAGACCACTGTGATTATCACTCCTTCTGGAATTTCAGTGCTTCAGCTTGAAGGATAGTTGTCTGGCTCTTTTGGGAGGGGTGTGTCACTGGAAATAAAAGGAGAAAGTAATTCCAAAGCCATATGGAAAAAGCATTTCTTTTGCTGTGGTATTGGTTTTAAAGTTTTCTTACTTTAAACTAGCTCCTGTGAAAATTCTCTGCCTCTGGCTTCTGTTATGCTCTGGAATAACTGCTCAGACTCCTCACCTGTTTTTATTAGGCAGTGGAATTTGGAAATGAAAGTGTTAACAGCAGCAAGCATCATCATTGGCTGTGTCTGCTCTGTATGTGACTGTCCATGCTGTACTGCTTAATCTTTTAAAATCTTACCCTGCTGTGCAGACTGCTCAGTAGGAGTCTGCTGTGGATTGCTTGGGTTCAGCCTGTGTTTTGGCAGACCAAATCCTGCTCCCAGATAGCTGGGACAGCTGATCATTCTTCTGTGGGGTGTATATGTAAATGTGTGTGTGTGTTTATGTACAGACACTTGGTGTATGCTTTGTGGTTTTTAACTCTGGACACAGAGTGTTTCCTTAACAAGCTTTTTCCACCTCAAGGGAAAGAGCTCTTGTGCAGGGATGTGGGGTGTGGAGACACACTCCCCTGGAACTCTGTTTATTTTGTGACTTGCCTGGGGGTGAGTCCTCGCTGTGGGCAATCCTTGGCTCCATCACCTGCAGTACAGCAATAGTGCAGAGGCTGCTCTGGGGCCTGCAGTGGACAGAGCTGGTTTCACAGGTAAGTCCTTCTCCTGCTTTGCCCTCTCCTGCACCAGCTGAGCTGAATTGCAGCTTCTGGGTGCCCTTGAAGAAAGTGTGTGTGTGGCTGTCACAGCTGTTCAGACAGCCAGGCTCTCATCCTGCCTGGCTCTGTGTATCCCTGCATATCCACAGCTCCCCTCCAAGTACTGGGGAGCTGCAGGAGCTCAGTTCTTGGCCTTGGTGCAAAGTTACTGAGTGAAGCTGCTTTGGGACTTGCTGGGCATGAGAACACTCAGTCTGCTTTGGGAGCTGCTGTCTGAGCAGGAGCTCTGCTTGGTGTGTACAAGTCTGGGTAGAGAACAAAGCTCTTGGGGGACACCAGCATCTGCACAGGTTGTTTTTTCTTAGTTGGGACTGATGTGGTCCTGTTTTCCTTTGGCCGGAATTCATTGGCATTTTAGTGCTTCCCCTTGGCACGTCTTCAAAATCCCTTGTTGGCTCATTCATGCTGTGGGAT
This sequence comes from Hypocryptadius cinnamomeus, assembly GCA_013400635.1. Classification (NCBI taxonomy): domain Eukaryota; kingdom Metazoa; phylum Chordata; class Aves; order Passeriformes; family Zosteropidae; genus Hypocryptadius; species Hypocryptadius cinnamomeus. The sequence continues at coordinate 278,838 of VYZP01077279.1, read as the reverse complement.
GGCAGGGTTTAATGAAGTGGTGGTGTAACACATCTGTGTTACCAAAATAAGCTCCCTCTTATCCCCTGTTTTAATAAAATCTGAACAGCAATGAATCAGTCAATGCTGCTGAAGTGTAAACCGGCATTGTTGGTGTCTGATGAAGTACACCACGAGCTCAGACTGAGAGGTCTTTCCTCTCATCTGCTTTTCAGCTTCTCAGAGAACTCTGGCACCACTGTGTTGCTTGTTCTTGAATTGTGTTTTTCTAAATTTATTCTTCATAATGATTGGAGGAGGACTTCCACTTCTAAAAGCAGGTTCCACACAGAAGCACAGTTTGTGAAAAAGGTGGTGTGGTATGTCAGCTGAGAACTTCCTAACCCAGAGCAGACCTTGACCTTCACCTTAACCTAGTGGTTTCAAAGGAAAGATGGGGAGAAGATGGTGTTTATTAATGCTGGTAGGAAGCTGTGTTCCACTTTCAGCATCTTTAATAAAAGAAGTTCCTGTAACTACCTTGCCATGATTATGAATGACACAAAAGTGTTTTTTCTTCTTCAGCCAGATGACAGGAAGGCTCTGAGCTTGGGCAGCAGCTGTGTTCAGAAAGGGTTGTCAGTGGTGTAGGCAGAACCATCTGCCTAGCAAAGCATTTAGCTTTGACTGCTTTTTCTAGGCCAAGATAGTAAATCAATAGCTTATTTTTCACAGTGTTACAAGTAAGATGTCAATGGGTAGATTTACAGTGTAAACAGGAAGAGGGAGCTACCTTTATTGGCTTCTTAGTGTCCCAGATGCATTAGTGAGAAAACAAAACAGTATTGCACAAAAATAAAGCCAAAGCAGCTCACCCTGAAAGAGGTTGAATATCTAGAAACACAACAGTGTTCTTATCCGACATTTTACTGTTTCTTTTAAATAGACTTTAATACCCCCCACTGCCTAGGGCTGACCCTCCCTTCCCTTCTCACAGAACTGTCAGTTCAGTTAAACTCTTGTTTGAACAGGCCCTTTCCTCTCCACATGCCAGGGCTGTTGGTCTGCTCTAGTTAAATACAGGAAAAGGTGTATATAGAAATGGGGAGGGGTTTTAAGAGATCATGGGGTGACAATTGCTCCATTTTGTTTCAGTTAATTTCATAATCTCCTTCTCTGGAGATTCCTGTTGCCAAATGTTTGAAGTGACTGCAGAAGTCTGAAACAGCTGTGAAGAGCAAAATAGTAAATAATATGCTGGTCATGGTTGGAATTTTCTTCCATTCACCTGGCAAATGACAGAGTCCCCTGGGTATGAGAGCAGCAGCCCTCCCAATGCAGTCAGTACAGGCAGTTTCCACTTGGGCTTTGTTGCTGATGTTTTTTTTAGAACTGAAATGAAGGCTGTAGTTTGAGCACAGCAGTAGTGCTGACCTGAGCAGTCACATTTGCTGCATCCCACCTCTGTGTTCTTAGGCTGCTGCATTGTGTGGAGAGGATCAGTGAAATGGAATAGGAACTGCTCTGGCTTATCAAATAACACTCTTTCCAGTTATTTTTAGCTTAGCCAGCTCCTACTGTGGTCTGCCATGGTCTCTGCAAATGTGATTTAGGGGACACTGAGTGGACATGGACAGGAACCTACACAGGGGGAGCTGCTTGAATCCTAAAACTTTAGCCCTCATAATGAAGGCCCTGCTTTTTATTGCCTTCCAGGTTCTTCTCCTTACAGCAGTGCATGGTTCCTGGTTGTGTACTTGTTTGGTTTTACTCTTGGTGTTTTTACTTTATTTTTCATGGAAACTTTCTCTCTTTCAGTCAGTTTGCACCTCTGATCTAGTCAGTGCTAAAGCTCCAGGTGCCTTTGGCACAAGGCCACACGTAATTCTGAATGTGGCTGCCTGTCCATGTATCTCTGTGCTGGAAAGTCTCTGCATGTGAACAACCAGGCCTGAAGTTTGCTCTCTGCCTGTTAGACTTGCAGTAAATGAGGACAGCTAAACTTGGTGCACAATCCTGAGCAAGGAGTGGAAAAGAAAACTGCAGAGGTGTTCCACTGAGCTTTGGGGTTTCCTTTGCCAAGGACATCCAGTGGCCTGACTGCCAATATGAACTGAACATGGAAACCTTTCCAACTTGCCTGAGAAAACATAGAACAGGAGAGGAATGCAAAGGCATAGATGCTGTAAGGAAAGAGATTAATTTTCTGCTCTCTCTAAGGCAGAAACCTGAGGTATTCATCCATGTTATGGGCTGTGATGTTATGCCATTATCACTCAGTGGTAAACAGGAGGAACAGGGAAAAAAGAAAAAAGGTAACAGGAGTTTCACTGCTTTGTATATAAATACCCTGGCCTGCACTGTGCGTATTCAGGCTTTCTTCCTTGAGTGGGTGGTACCTTTGTAATTCAGCCTTGCCCAAATCTCTCTGTCTTTACCTGTTGGCAAGATATTTGCAGCCAGTCATGCTGGGAACATCCCTTGTTCGTGTATGTGTGTGTTTGGTGTTTAGGGCTCTAAGTGGGGACATTAAACCTTGTAAGTGCCTAGAAGGACTGCAGCAGCCCCTGGGACATCCATGGGACATACAGGCACTGGCAGCTGTTAGAGACATGCTCAAGTCTTGCCTTCTGCAGTGGCAATGGGTGTAACTTTGTCTCCTAATGTTAGTCACATCCCACTGCATGTAGTACATCCTAGAATTTACAAATGGCTGTGGAGACACCCTGTATTTGAAAAGCCACATCTAAACATCTGTTCTCCTCCTAATCACAACTGTTGTTATCGGTTGGACTCCCCTGGCTGGTTTGTGGTGTGCACTGGTTGTGCTTCCCTCCCAGTATTTCAGCTGGATTGAAACTTCTCAACGTTTCAGATGTCTTGGAGAGATGGGAATTTACACCTCTGCTGCCCTGCTGTGCTGTGCACTTTGTGCAGGCCTGGCTGGGTGTGAGGTGTGTGTGATTCCTCAGCGTGCAGCACTCTGGGGCTGCTGACTGGAGTTGTCAAGATGAGCAGCAGGGAAGTTGTGCTGGCAGAAGGGAGATCCTTGGAATTTGCATGCTCCAGAGCAGTCGTGTCTGGACTCTGCTGGATAATCAGGTTAGCTTCCTGGATTTTTCTAATCGCTCTCAGTAGCTGTAGTGAGCAGCTGCTTCTGTCCTGTGGGAGGATGCCTTAGGTTTCCCTGAGGTGGAGAATGGCCTCAGTAGTCCCAGCTTTCACAGAATGGGTGGATGGAACCTCTTCTGCATGGGCATTAGATCTGCATGGATGTTTAATCTGTCCCCACAAATACGCCAATGAGAGCAAATGCAACATGTTTTAGTAACAGACTGCTGCAAACAGATCAGACCTGTCCTCTAGTCTCTGCATGAACTCTTCATGGAATATATGGGCAGATTAAAGAACTCTGATCTTTTTTAGATGTTTAATGATCTGGGTTTGACACACCTAAAAGATTAAAAGTGGACTGCAGTTAATTCATCTCCTAAAGACTTAAAGGCGCTGTCTGCTATGGGGATAAAGCTCATCTGTGGTAGAGACAGGAGTTTCTTGGAGGCTGGTTAATGTCCATGGCCTGGGATCCCCCCGGGGGAGGGAGGGTGGAGAGAACCACCAGCTGTCTTGCTGCTTCCATATGCAAGGTACATTGCTTTCTCCTCCTTCCATCTCAAAAATAAGATGCAGTTTGCAATCTGTACATACACACTTGACTCACATGTGAGTCTCACCCTTCCTTAGCAGACATCGAAGCTTTGTGTAAAATTCACCTGTGACAGGTCTTGTTCCTGCAGCCCCTCCACATGGCTGAGAGATGACTTAGTGGAATGAGAGAGCAGAGGATGCAAACCTGAAATGGATGTTGGTGATTGTAGGAAAATCTGCTGAAATTTTGGGTTCACAAACTCCTTTTTTGCATGCTGCATAAGCTGCAGTTGTCATTCTAGTGTCCAGCAATGTATTTAGAAACCTCCCTTCCTGGGGTGCTGTTTCCCTTTTGTTCTGTTCCCTGGAGAGGCTTTCAGGTCTCCTGCAGAAGGGATAGTGCAGCCTGTGGGAAGCTGCTTGTTTAGCCCTGGGTTTGAGCTGCTGTGTTGTGTTTCACTGCAGCCCATGCTCCTGGTCAGCTTGTTCAGCAGTGTGAGGGATCATCCCCTGGACATTTTCAGTGATGGGGTGCCTGGTAAGAGTCTGTCAGCACTGATAGCTGGCTTCACTTCATGTGCCTAAAGGAGAAACATGGTCTGAGGCCATAGACAGGCTTGAAGCTAACTCGGGATGGTTTTGTCTTTGATTTTACCTTGTACTGAAGAATGAGTTTACAAATTAATGGGACTTTTTGTTGCTAAATGAATTAGTTTTGTACATGAGGGAGGGCTTCAGGGTTCACTGAACATCCTTACATGTAGGTGTACAGACTTTATGTAGAGAAGAGATAGAAAGGATGAAGAAAATAGTTTGTTTTGAATCTGTTTAGCATCCTAGCAGAGCCTTTTCTTCATCCATACAAGAAAAATAAATTTGTAGGGATTTGACATGGCAAACGTATCAGTTCTTTTTCTTTTCTGTTTGATCTTTGAGTCCTGGGGGACAGGCTCCTGGTATAAGTAAACACCATAATTATAATTTGTGGATCTCAGTTTTGTGTGAAATTGTACATATTGAGTGTGCTGTTTCCTGGGTTTGGAGATAATGATTCAGGATATGTCAAAGAAATAAGCAAGATGTTTAGCTTTCCATAGCTTAGTTATTATATCTTTTAGAGAATGGTGCTGTATTCCCCAGGCAACTGCATTCACAGCCCATCCACACTGATGTACTTCGACATGTGCTCAGGACTGGGCCTGAATCCCTGATCCTTCTCCAAGTAGCCTGGCCAGCACTAAGAAATAAAGTGACATGTTGCTGTATTGTTTATCACCAAGTAAACAGTGATATGCAAAAGCTGGAGCTAAGGTTGGAAGGCACATTAGTAACTTAAAGGTTACAAAGGAAAAATAAAAATAGAAGGGGTGTTGCATTCCGGTAACCTATCCCTAAAGCAGCCATGTGTAAATCCCAGGAATTGACTGAGCTTCAGCCTGAAGGAAAATGAAGCAGTGTTTTGCTAATATGTTCTTCAGTTGCAGTAGAAGCTTTTAAGTGTACCCACCCCATTTTTACTGTGTGTGTATCCTTCCAGTTTGGATTTCTGAGCCATGAACTAGATCACAGAGCTGATCCAGCTTAGAAGGGAAGCGTCAAAGATATTTTTCTTTGAGCTGGCTGAGTTCTTTATCTGGACCACAGGCATCTGTGGGGTTGCAGAACTAAGGGGATAAGAGGGGAAAGGGCAGTGAAGTGGTTTATGGCTTGGTGGGGGAAACCTAAAACCCTATTGCTGCCAAGACAATGCATTGTCAAACTATGGCCTCACACATTCCCTGGCACAGAAGCACAAGGGTGCAAAGTGCCTTAGCTCTGTTCTGCTCTGCAGCTGTGGGGATGTTTTTGGAGTGAGTGTAGACATTACAAACTTGTGCTAGCCATGGTGCCATTCACAAAGAAGCCACAGTGATGTGGGGCTTTGGCAGGACGTACAGCTCCCTTCCCCCTCCAGGATTCTAGGTATTTACTTAGGCAGGCAGGTCTGAGCTGCTGTGGCTTCACTGCTCTTTTAGCAGGATTAGCTGGAGCACAGCTCGTTTGGAATCTTCTCTGCATGCTGCTGTTAAGCCTCTCAAGCAGCTATGGATGTTGTGCTGCTGTGAAAGTATGACACGTGCATTTGAACCATTGTGTGGCTGTGGATTAGATGCAGATAATCTTTCTTTTTACTTAGAAGTTAATTTCTTTTACCCTTCCTGCTTTCACATTAGGTCTATGATTTCATATTTCCAAAGAATGAATGTGGCACCCAGCAGGAAGGGTGTAGGCAACAGGGCAAGGGAGCAGTGTTGCTGTGCTCTCTCTGAGTGCCAGTGAATTTGTAACTGTAAATTTGTTAGATTCTTTCTTACCCCCCAGCCAGGTGAAATTTGAAGCAGTGAGGGAAGGAAGCAGTTTAGAAGAGGGGAGGCACAAGGTCACAGAGGAAAGGAATATTATATTTGAGTAAAACAGAAGAAAATGAAAATGGGACAGAGATGCAAAACAAGATGAGAGGATGGAAGCAGTAACTGAGGAGGGAGATGTTAGAACAGACTCATATAAGCGGAAGCAAAACAAGACCAGGCTGTTGCTGTCAGAAGCAAAGGTGGAAGTAAATGCTTGAGTGGTTTTTTTGCAGAATGGGTGAATTAATGATGAGCCTTTGTAGCCCCAGGTGGTTCACAGCCCGTTGTGCTGGTGCAGGAGTGTGGTACTGTGAGAGACTGTCAGAGGGCCAGGGGTACAAACAGCTCCTGTTGTGTGCTGAGAGGGCTCATTTCTGTAAGTCACAGCTGCTGCTCTTCTCTATGGGATGAGATCTCTTGCAGGTCACCCAAAGAGGAGGAGGAAGGGCTGTGCCTGGTGGTGAGGTGAGAAGCAGAGCACACGTGGAGCTGTGTCCTCGGTCTCTCTCTCTGGTGCTCTCTCAGCACACCGTGTTGGAGCCCATCAGCCTTGTTTGCCTGTCCTTTTTCTTGTCAGTAGTTATCTGTTGTTGCTGTGGTTCATCTTCCTTTGGCCTTGATGGCAAAGTTATTGATAGTAACTCTGAGCCTGGCTGGCCCTAAAATGAGAATAAGAACCCTCTTAATGCTCCCCTTAACAGAGACACTGGCTAAGAAACCAAGTGCTCTTGCTTGAGCCCATGTGCTGTCTCCACTTGCCACCGAGCGTGGCAGCACCTGGAGCAGCTGCAAGTGTCAGAGCAGGTGAGCTCCTGGCTCTGATCTCTTTGCTCTGGTCCTTTGCTCCCAGGTGGAGGCTGAGCCTGAGAGCATTGTGCTGGGCTGAGGAGATGTGAATAACCCAGTTTCCCTGGCAACAGCGGGCTCTTTCATCACAGAGACACAAGGCTACCTCTGCTCCTGGTGCTCAGGCTTGCATAGTGTATCTGGCTATGGCAGTACTTTGCTTTTCTGGGAAAAAATGGCAAATAAAAGCAAGAAGGTCTTTCTGCCTTTGAGATAATTAAAATCTCCGTAGGTAGATTTCAGTGCTACATTCAGCAATAATAGAAAGAAGAAGGATTATAACTACTTCTAAGCTTTTTAATGTGTGAAGAATCCCTGGAGGATACAGAAATAAAGTTTTAAATTCTGTGTGGGGCTTTATGAACAGATCTCATAGCAGTCTGTGACACTGATAGATTTGCAAGATGACTTACTTTCTTTTTTATGGCTAGGGAGACAAAATGATTCAAAGGTAGACTAAATCTTGTTGCAAAGCTAGGAATAAATATCCCTCTGAGCTGATCCTCCACCTGGTGTTTCCTCCCATTTCAGGTAAAGGTTTTCCTGTGCAGTAGGAGACAGAACATGTTATGGGAGGTAGAAGTGTGAAGCTGGTTTTTAGCTGGAGAAAGTGAGGAAAGTGGAAATACTGTTATTCACTGCAAGCCTTTCTGCTAATGTATTTTAGTCTGCATTTACTCCCCCACTAACAAAAGTGGAGCAAACTATTCATTTTGAGAGTGAGCACTGGGAATGAAAAAAATATTCCTGCTTTAATTTCCACACAGTGACTTGGTCTTGTTACTGCAGGAGTGTGGAGAAATGGTTTGGATAAGAATAATTTGAAGAAACTTCTGCAGGAAGAAGGAGCTCTTCCTTGAGTGGGCTTGAGGCCAGCAGAAGTGCCCAGTGCTGATGTTCCTCCTTGGTAACACCCGTGTTCACTTGTCAGTGATGTATCACAGGTTTCTTGGGTTAGAAAGTTCCTGTTTTCAGCAACTCCCATTCAAGCTGCTGTTTAGCAAATCAACTTATATGGTGTTTTCTGAAGGCAAATAGGCTCTGGAAACCTCTAACATCTAGACCAAAGTTTCTTCCAGAGAACAGATACCACCTTCCCTCTTGTTGCTGTGATTGTGCACGGTCTAACAAGTCTTTTGAGGAGCTCTGAGGGCTTGAGCATAAGGTAATAACTCGAGCAGGTGGGTGACATAAAACTCACTGAGTTTGTTAAAATAATATTGCCACAGTCCTTCAGCAGCCTCAGGGCCTTGTACCAGGCTGTTACTTAGCTGGGTGGCATTTGGTACAAGCTGAGACAGAGGCTCACATCTACAGTGAGTTTATTGTTGGGTTTTCAGTATATTGTTTGTGTAAATTCCCAGACCAGCTCTCCCTCCTGAAAAAGCCACATAGATCAAGTTTTATTCTGTTCCACATAAAGTTCACATCTTTTACTGAAATGAGTCATGCTTTAACTGAGTTTACTGTGAGGGAGGAAAGTGGGCTTTAAAATGTTACTCCTCCAGCCTGCCTTAGTGATGTATAACAGGATTATTAGTATGCTTGGCAGCAGCTGCTTATTATTTTAGCAGAACCTGGATATTTGTGAAAACAAGAAATCGCTTCTACTTGTGTTCAAGTGTGACTGTTTTTCCTTTTTTGATGGCTTTGTCTTCCATAAGGCTCACTGGCTTCTGTAAAGGCAGATCTAGCTCATCTCTTTGGGGTTGTTTTTCAGTTTGGGGAGAAGGGAGGCATTCTGTGACTCGTAGCTGAAAGAGGAGGAGCAGCTCTGCCATTTTGTGGGCAGTGGGCTGTGCATGGCTGTTACTGTCACACACAGGACACTGCTGGCCCTTGGCAGGTGAAAGTGCTTCACAGGCCCGTGGAGGTCGTGGTGCGGTGTCACTGTGTGGACACCAAATTTGGATCCTCTGTGAATATTTCTTTGTGCAGAGAGATGAAAAGCTTTTTAACTTATGGCAGAAGGAGCTGCTCAGTTTGTGTCTTTGTTGCAGATTTTTGCAGGAGCAGTCTCTGTACACAGCAACTAAAGATGCCATAACCAGTTTTGCTGCTCATTTTTCCTGCAGAAGTTCATTGCTGTCTCATGCAGTAATGGTTAGCTTGACTCCTCATAGCACCATCCTTTTCTGCTTGTGTTTTGGATGTGTTTTTTTAGGACTTTTTTGGGGGAGGGGAGATGGGATGTATAGAAGGGAACAGTGTGGTGGTTTGTTTATTTGCTTAAGGGGTTAAGCTCGAAATAGGAGGAGGGGCAGTCAACAGAAGAGGACCTTTTAGGATTTTATTTTTGTCAGTAGGTTGGTTCACTTGACATGTAGGACCTTTCTTTCCTACTCTTCTTATTGCTGAGAGGTATGGAGAGAGTTACAGTTCTCCCCTGAGTTATGTATTACTTATCTTACCCAAACTGGCAGGGGCATCATCTGCTCCTGATTGGCAGAAAACCCAGAGTCTGTTACCCAGTAGCCTCCTAAACCCAGACTGGTAACGTTTATGGAGCCAGCAAAACCATTTATTTTTATGCTAATGCTTTTGAAGGAAGATGTGAGGGAAAGAGCTGTAATTAAATGACAACTAATGCAAGAAAGGACTTTGCCTTTTAGGACTTAGAAAACGTGAAATGAACTTTTGGTGACAACATGGATTTAATGATGTGTGTTTGACTGGGTTTCCCATAGCTGACCCAGGAGCTGTGGGGCCGTGCCCTGGCTGTGCAGGCTGAGCAGAGCAGTGTTGTGTTTTGCAGATGCCCCGTTCGGGGGGACCCCGCCGGGCTACGCGTACGATGCTGACCGCGCCGAGGAGCAGAGGCGGCACCATGACATGATGCCCTACATCGACGACTCGCCGTCCTCCTCGCCGCACCTCAGCTCCAAGAGCCGCGGCAGCCGCGACACGCTGTCCTCGGGCTCCCTGGAATCCACCAAATCAGTGAGTCCTTGCCTGCTCCCTGCTCCCAGCAAAGCCTTGCAGCGTTGCCAGGGGTGCTTGGGCTTGGTGGGGCACAGACGGGGACTGCCGGTGCTGTGGGACGTCACCCGGCACGATACAGCACTGCCTGCTGTTGTACATTGTACATTTTAGCTGATGCTAGGCCTAAACTTCAGGGCTCAATGTTGTGTATATGATTTTTGAGCCCTTTGTGCATTTTAGTGGAGAGAATTGGTGACTAATTGCAGTTGAGAGGGTTTCTGAATAGCAGATATTTTGGAAAGGAGGCTGTGGAACGAAACACATTCATACATCTCTGCTTGTGAGTTGTCATTGCCTTTCACAAGGAAAATAAAAGTTATTTTCCGGTAGGTTAAGGGTTTTGATCAAGTATCTGGAAGACCTATTTCTTTCACCCTGTGAAAATGGAATAAAAAGAATTAAAAGTGCCAGCTCTGGAATGGTGGTTTCGGGTGGGAGATGTCCACTACTTATAATGGATTTGACTATTCACTAAATAGCTGTCTATATAATCATCATAGATTAAAAACACAGAAGGGGCTGCCTTGCCTGACCTGTGGTTTAACACAGCCCTTCAGTCTACCTTGCTTTGGTTTTGCTTCAGGTTCAGTGGCATGGCTATAGCTTGGAACTTCAGGAAAATTTCTATTTTTGGTTTTACAATATTCTTGGTAGTGGGTCATCTGCATGCCTTGGTAAAGAACTCTTGGCTCTGGTCTTCATAGTCCAAAAAGTCTTAGTTTCAGCTTGGATTAGTCTCTTTGGCTTTCAACCTTTTGTTTCTTTTTATCCTTTTGCAATAGATTGCAGAGCATTTGAGTCCCAAGTTGCTATTTTCCTGAATATTTTTGTCATTTTCAAACTTTTGGGTTCCCCAAATCATTGATAAAAATGTTCAAGAGCACAAAGACAACTGTCACTTCCTTTCTACAGTACTTCAAAGAAAATATGCCAAACAATCTTAACTTCTCACATTGTAAATGACACTTTGAAATCTCTCATCCAAGTGTTTTAACTTATGTGTTGCCTTTATATTGTTCTTTCCTGTTAATTAAGATATCATGGAAGATAATCATGGATATTTTAGAGATATCAGTGTACATGTAAATCAACACCATCACCATTATCAAGTAGTTTTATTTATCTTGCATCAAAAGGCAAGCGCCACAAACCATCATTGTACACATCCTCCTGCTCTCTGTTGGTTACTGTCACAGCTATGCTTACTTCTCCCAGGATGAATTCTAGGCTAAGAATCCTTCCTGATACAGTGTCCTTGTTCTTTCTCATTTATAAAATTCATTGTCAAGATCTCTTAAAGCATTATCGAGTAGATATATTGTTGGCATTTGCTTAATTTTATTTGACTGTAAAGTGTAGAATCCAGTTAGCTGCTTATGCTTTAGTGTATTCATTTTGAGATGCTTTCTTATCTCTCAAGATGAGAATTCTTGTGATATGTAAGAGGCTTTTGAGTGAAGAAATTAACATTAGTAAATTCAAAAAGCTCCAAAACCATTTTAATATTAGTTTGAGCTTTTCAGGTTGTGTTTCTTGTGATGAAGGAAAAAACACTGTGTAACTACACATGGCTGAGAGTTATCTTCAAAGAACCAGTTATGACAGTGCCTGTGACTGGAGGCCTGGAAGAGACACTGCCTAATAGTTAATATTTTTCTTTATTTGTTTGAATGTTGCCTCATAAGCATTTAACAGTAGTTAATTTAAAAGTTACTTTAATAATGCTTGAAGGCTGTGTCTTCAAAAATAATTTTTAACATAAATTGCTGCATTATTTTCTCTGACAATAAAAAGATGTTTCATGGCTTCCACAAGAAAGAGGTGTCCTGATAGAGATTGGACTTCTAATCATGAACCTCAGCTGCTTCACTTGATGCTGTCAGTAATCAGTCCATAGATGACAGTCCCTGGACAGTCCATGACAAGCAGAAATACACTAATTTATATCCAGGTATTTCCCAAGCAAGTTAAGCTTTCAGTCACCATGAGCTGTGAGATGGCTTTTGCTGAGCTATGTTTTCAGCTATAGTGGAAAAGACATCAGTAACAAATTTAAGTGTCAAACACACTGCTGAGCCAAACACATAACATGTGTTGGACCAGAAATACCAGGACGTATGTCCCTTCCATTTTCTTTTGTACTAAACTTGATTAGCAGAAAACATGTTTTGTTTAGATGTGTTTGCTTTTAAAGTTGTCTTCTTGCCCTTTTACTTTTAACTGAGATGCCTGCAGTTACTTCTGAAAATTTCAGATTATTTTTATGGCCAGAGTCTGGAAGTGAACTGCATGCAGCAGCACTACATACCTCATGGCAAAACATTAAGGTTGTAAAGTCATCAGAAGTTAAGAACTCTTGAAGCATTATGATAACTCTGAATTACTCAATTGTCCCATCTTTCCTGTGGAGTCCTGCACTGTGCAGTGGATACAGTGAATGGTACTCACTGGATTCAATATTTCATCTCCAGAGCTGCACCTTATTTACAGGACACTGCAAACCCCGGACTGGGTACAAAAGTATTCATTTCCATTAAGTCCAAATACAGCTGGAATGCCACACAGGTCTTAATTGTCCTTGTTCCTGTGAGATAAGGATGGTATATTCACTAACCACAGGTAATCAGGGCAGACAGGTTATGGGAGAAGCATCTGCTAATTTTGAGTGCATAATGTGAGATGCATAATGTTCTGCAAAACCAGGTTCTGACTTTAAACACTTTCTTCACATTAAAGTTCCTTTCATTTCACTTTGCAATGAAGAGTTAACAGCACTCCAGTCAGACACCCCGAAAATGGAAAATGTAGCAAACAATGATCTTTAGGTTTGTTTATTTTTAATAAATATAAATCTAAGTCATTCACTTATCATCACACAGACATTGCAGCATTCTGCTGTGATGTTTATCTGCCTCATCCATGAGACCTCATGGGGACTGCATTTTTGTTATCTGAATATTGAGGGCATTTTGCTTTGACTTATTTTATAGGCTTGCTCTGGGCTTTGTATTTTTCTGCCAGGTGTTTGACTGAGTTCTTCCACCCCCTAGAGTAGCTATAGCCCATGCTTGGGTAGCACATCAGGGTTCACCTGCTCTGTCCAGCCACCACAGAGAAAGTGCAGAGTGCCAGCTGCAGTGTCTCTTGCTGGAAGAGAATGAAGGGAACCCTCCTGGACTGCTTGTGAAGGAGCTTCCTGCTGTTCCCTCAGTGTGTAGGGTGACCAACTCCCAGCACATTCTATTCCAAGAACTGAGGCTTGCAGCTGACTTCCAGAGGTTTGTGGTGTTTACACTTTGCACCTGGGCAGTGTTTTCTACTCCCTCCTGCCACCTGTGTCTCCTGAGCAGATGAGGAGATGCTGCCTGCTCTGCCTCCAAACCGTGCCACTCCAGCCACAGCTGGGGTATTCCCATTCCCCCTGTTCCCTGCCCACTGCTGCCCAGGGAGGAGGACAAGGCTGCACTGGCATTAGTTTTGTCTGTGACCCAGAGAGAGACAAGAAACAGAGCTGTTTGTAGTGTGGATCTCAGCAGCCCCTGACTTGTCATTTGTGTGGAAAGGAGGCCTTAACAAATGTTTGTAGAGTCTGACCCAACTTGCTTCATTTCTTCTGGCTCTTCTAGAATCTCAGGCTGGGCTGCTGATGCATGTCCTGCCAAAGAACCAGTGCTTTTGCCAAACTTTGCTCTGGAGCAAGCTTACAGGGACAATGGAAAAAGGAGAAATAGGTTCCACTAATGCTTAAGATGTTTGTTTATTTAACTTGAGAAGAGATTTAATTTTCCCAAACTGTCCTTTCTGTAACAGCTGAACTGTTATGATTGAACTTTACAGAAATTCTGGAAACCTCTCTTGGAAAATGTCAGCCCAAATGTTTGCCAAATAAGACAGTGCTGGTAGCTTCAGAAGGTGTCAGACTGTTGGTAAAAAAATAGTGATAATTCAGTGACTTCCAGAAAGAGAGAGAGTGTGTCTCTTTCCCATAGAGTGAGGATGAAGAGCAGAGAAAATACCTGGATTAAGTTAGAGGAGGACAGAGGGAGAGCTTGGAACAGTGTTCTTAGACCACAGGAAGGTGTAGGGACAGCTGGAAAATCAGTGCCTGACACCCTTCAGAAGAGAAGAGTTACTGTCAGGAGTTCTGGAGTGGGTAGCTTGCAGCTGGAGGCTGAAGAAGGCTGGGAGAAGGGGCAAGCCTCACTCACTGCCATCCTGGTGCTGCTCCTCATATGAGGAGAGGTTGCAGCCCTGGGAAGTGCAGAAATAGGAAAGGCTTTAGAGGATGCTCCCCAGCAGAGGCAGGCTCAGGGATGTGCATGGGGCTCTGTGGGGTGTGCAGGGCAGGCAGTGGAAAAGCAAAGCTCATTCCACTGCCCCAGGAAATGAGGAGAGTCCCTTCTCAGGAATTTAGAAGATGAGTTCTTGACAAAACAGATCTTTCCAATTCTTGCATATATCAAAGCAAGGGAGGCAGGAGTGCTAAACTCCTGCTACTACTTCCTACTGTCTGTTCTCTTTGGAGGAGAAATTGGCTGGTACTTACAGGCTTTCAGGTAGAATTTCTCTTTCCTTTTCTGCTGTGCATCCATGGTTGGTGCAGCACTGGCAGCCATTGCCTGTTCTCAGATCAGATCCCTTTGTTCCTGCTGTCTGCCAGCTCAGCAAGAGCAGGGCTGTGGCAAAACAGGTCGTGGATTTTGCTCCTAGCTTGGTCCCAAGGGGATGCAGAGAAGCTGACCTCTGAAGCTACACAGTAAATGGGATTACTGCTCCTCTTGGTACTACTCTTGCTAGCTTGTCCTTCCCCCTCCAACATTTCCTAATCATTCTCCTTTCTTCCTCTCAGTATTTGAATTGGTTTGTTTGTTTTGTTTTACTGTCACTTTCCCCTCACCACCCCCAACAGATGAAGCTTTTCCTTTTTATTCTCCAATTCTTTGCTCCTTAAGGCTCTGCCTGGATGTAAGCCCTTCCTGAGGAGAGCTGGCACACCAGTACTGATGTTATAAATAATGTTGGCTCCTCTCCCTGCTGCTTCCCCTCCCCACATGGAGCATGATTGGCTTGACTACAGAATTTGCCCTGTTTAATATCACCAGGACAATGAGACACCTCCAGCAGAAGCTTTCAAACATATTTACACATTAAAAATTGAACAGAATGTTTTTCTCCTTGGTAAGCTGGCAGCTTCTGTATGAGATTGTGAGCTGTCCTTATGGGAAACCTTGCCTTTGAACACATTCATTGCATGGTGTTTGAACAGTCTGTACCAAAGGAAGAGTTAAAGTGCCTTTTATACGCCCACTTTGAATCCCTGATTCTCTTTAAAGAGCTGTGTCAGCAGCAACCTCTTTGCAAAATCTTACGTCTTGTGGTTTCTAGATTCTTAATCTGTGCTCTTCTAACATTTGCAAGAAAACAATTATTGCTGTTAATTTAAACAAGAAGCAGGAAGCCCTGAGTTCTTTAGCCAGAGTCAGGAGGAGCTGAATCTGTCTAAACCTTGGAGCTGGTGAATGTCAGCCTCGCAGTAATTGAACACAGCACACAATGCCAACCTGGTTAGTAAACTCAAGTACTTAGGCTGACAAGCTGTAAACACATTCAGCCCAGCCATGGCTCGGGGCCAGGGTGTGTGCTCTGATATCTCCAGAGCTTCCAACCCCTCTCACTGGCTGTGGTTCAGGTTGCAAGATTGCACTGTGACTCAATCTTTTGGTTTTTAAGGCTTTAGAATAGCAAAAAGCATCACCCAATTGAAAAGAGAGAACACCAGGATCTTAGGGGCATGAGACACCTGTGTAATTTCCTGTATCCTGCTTTCCACCTTCCTTATTATTTTGGTGGTTTTCTAAATGTAGTTCACGAGGAGTGGAAGCAAAGCACTGATGTCTTGTTTGTTCAGATCTGGCTGGGTGCTTGGTCCTCACAGCTCCCACGGCAGGGAGACAGGAATGCTCTGACTGCTGCCCTAGTACAGTCCTGTGAGATTTACTCTGAAACATGTGGGTGGAGAGGTAGGCAAAAGATGGTAGGGCAGTGGAGAAAGGCTAGACATGGATGCTGGCATCAAAGAGGCAGGGACAGTCAGAGCATGAAATACCAGTCAGACTTGTACAAGTGGAAAACAGGCTAACCAAGCTGGGTAGGAAGCATGGGATGGACTGCTGACCACCTGGCACTCCCTGCTGAGTGGTTAGAGTTTGCCAATACAGGCTGCTCCCACTTCCTGCTGGGAACATCCCATCTGCACTTTGGTAATAGGTGTATTTTCCCCATCCTCTGTGGTCTGGTAGCTGTGGTACCAGCTCCTCCACTTGCCACAAGCAGCTCAAAGATTTCAGACTGCTCCCTTCTTGCCAGGGTAGGGGAAAGGAGTCCTCAGCCTTGGCAGGTCTCCCTGTACTGGTGGGAAGCTTGTGATGCCCAGGATGTTCCCTCTTAACTGTCGTGGCTGGAGAGCAGGAACAGAGGGGCAGCGAGGCTGTTGGAATCAGTGTTGCTCTTTGTTTCCCTTCTGTGCCAGACACAGGCAAAGCAGAAATGCCCTTGGCCCAGAGTGCCTCACACTTGGCTGCGGTGTGAGCAGGGTGGGAGGACAGTCCCACAGTCTCTGCCTGCTCACTGCTGTCCTGTTCTGGGTGAGCAGGTGAGCCTGCTTCCAGGTCTGTAAGTGAGGAATGTTGTAATACCAAATAATAAACTTACTCTTCTTCCTCCTGATTTTGGCACCAAGTGAATTTCTGAGTCTTGGAAACACATGTGACTTAAAAGAACCCTGAGGCTGAAGAAGCACAGGGGCTGTTTTCCAGATGTTCATCGTGCTCCACGCAGCCCCAGCTGACACTGTGAGCAAAGGCCTCCCTCAGCAGGAGCTCTTGTCAGGACACAGCTCCCAGGAGGGAACAGGAGCAGCAGCACAATGCACAGAGCAGCTCCCTGGTGCTGCATTGATCCCTGACACAGCAGGAGCAGGGGATCATCTTTTCACACTGGAGGAAGCTGTATGTAAATTTGAGGTACTGCATTGGAGATCTTGTAATGTGCCCTGTGATTGTTGGAACAACTCCCCTGAGGGTTTCTTGAGCAATTGCTGTGCAGAGCATAAAGCAGCCAGGCCCTGCCCTGTCCTGGCTGCCTGTGGCCGAGACTGCATTTCTGCAAGCATCACACTTGGACAAATGCCCCTATTAACAAAAGGCTTAGGACAAATCCGTGGACTTTGCTCAGTGCCCTTGTGGTAATGGGCAGGAAGGAAGGCCTGCAGTGTGTCCTGGGAGATGTTTGTCTCCCTGAAAGCGCATCTCTTAAAGGGAGGAAATTAACATTCCGGCAGAAAATGTCAGCTGACGGTGCCCAGCAAGAGCTGGCTTGTAAATTAAAGCTTTTACTTGTGAAGAGAAAACTGTTCTCAGTGCTATAAGGAAAACTGTTGTGCCACTGTCGTGATGGGGAAGTTTAAGTCATTTAAATAACTTGTCATTGTGAGCTGCTCTTTACAGATGTTACAAACATACCCAGCTGGTTTTTAAATCCTCACCTCCTCCAAGAGAACCTGGTAGAGATAATTATAGTGCTGTGTCAATATTGACCAGTTACCTCATCCTCAGCAGTGAGGACTTTGGAGCACTGTTAGTTTTTCTCAATGCTTCTTTGTGTAGCTGCACTTTTTCTTTTGTAAGTGTTGTAAGAAATCTTTGGAAACCAAGAGCAATTGTGTTTTTCTTGCACCAGGGCTGCCACATCCCTTCCTCTTTGGATGAAGGCAATCTTTGTTGACCACCTTGGGGCTGCCTGTCTTGATTACGTGTGTGTACCATGCCTTACAAAATGGTCCATGAGCTGGACATCCAGGCACTCCTGGCACAGAGACCATAAGGAATGGTCACAGCCTTGTTGAACATTTCTGTGCCAGTCACATGGGTGTCCATGGATGCAGAGTCTGGTGCCATGTTCATTTTACCATGTAGTTTGTCACTTGTGTTTTTCTGAAGCCTTCTGAACACAGACTGGTGCATTACAAATTTCTGCCTCCTTTGAGATGCCCTTTCAAGATTTTAAAAGGCACTGTGGTTCTTACTGAATGTCACTGAAGGGTGGGATGCAAAGAGAAGTTCTTCTTTCCATGTAGTACCTAACGTGTGTGTAAATCTTACTCATTTCCTTAGAACAGCTTCTGTCTGCCACTTTTATTTAAGAGGTGGTGGTGGTATTTGACACCTTGCAAAATTTTTATGAAGTAGTTGCTGCAAGTCTTTTAGGCTAGAATATAGCTTGTGAAATTTAATGAAACTGTTTGAAAATCAGGATGGTTATTGATGAGACAGAATCCAGAAATATCTGGGAGCGTGAGGATCTGTTTCTTTCTTTGTGTTGTGCGTGGGCTCAAAGTCACACTCAGGATGTGATAGTTCCTGCAAACTGAACCTCTAGCCCAGGTACCTCATCTGTACATCTGCAGAGGACCCTAAGTAAGTAGAGTTTGTGGGGGGCAGCTATAGGGATGTATATTCAGTCACTAGAGTGGAGTGTACTGCTCTGCTTCCTGATCCTCCCACTGTGAAATCAAAAGATGAAGATTCCTCTGGATATTAAGAGTAGGATGGAGCCCCAAAAAACCTACCCAAATCCCTTGAAAAGCATGTACCCTTTCAGAGCCAACTTCTGACTCTATTCTTAGAGACATTTAACAACATAAAAAGGCTGCAAGAGTTTTAAAATGCTATTTCTGTGAATGACAGAAATAAAAAGAACTGGGAATAGGACTCTGTAAAAGGGGGATGTTTCTCATTATTTATAACCTTCATTGCTCGACCAAATTTTTCTAGAGTTTTTGGAAAGACTCAGTTTCACTTTATCAGGTTAAACACTTTTTCAGGTAACAGTTTTGAGAGGAAGGATAATTGAAATTCAACAGAATTTCAGTAACTGCCTCTCTTAACACTTCATGCTAGTGTTCCCCATTAGCCCTTGAATGCAGTTATGTGAGGTGGTTTTCGTTTTGGTTAGGAACTCCTTCATGGGATCCCAGTAAGAAAATCAGCATGTGCATTCCAAGCCATGCTGATTATTCCATCCTCTCACTAAAAACAGACATTGTGCTAGGTGGCACTGAAAAATAATTCAGGGAATAGGAGAGAGTGGGAGGAAGAACAGCCCTGTGGAGCCAGGTCAGGCTGTGACCGTGGCGTGTCCGTGCACACCTGGGGAGTGCAGAGGAGTGATCCTGTCTGCTCACAGAAACACAGCTTTGGAGGGAAGGAGGGAGGGCATTGCACAGAACAATGGCCCTAAACATTTGTTTAGGAGGATGAATTCTGAATTTTTAAGTTCCATGTTTTGAATTGTGTGAAGAGGTCTGGGCACCTAATTGAGACACCACAGTTGGATGACTACAGCTGAAAACTGTAAATAATCTAAATGGTATCAGTTGCTGGTAAATAAAAATTTCTTTAATGTTTTATGTTTGCATATTTCTTGAACAAGATGCTGAGCACAAGTGGATGTTTTGGTTTTTAGTCTGAAAGTAAATTGAAAAAACACCTGTGCTCTGGTCAACTGAATGGTCTTTTACTCTTCATTCTCATTCTTGGGGTTTTTTCTTACTCTCCCTGCAACCTGCTCTTTATTTTTTTAATTTTATTTTTCTCCTAAACAACTTTTTTGTAGAGTGAGCCAGACCTGGAGAAAGGCCTGGAGATGAGAAAATGGGTCCTGTCAGGAATCCTAGCCAGTGAGGAAATCTACCTGAGCCACCTGGAGGCCCTGCTGCTGGTAAGGCTGGGGACAGATGCCAGTGCAAACACTGGTACTTGAATTTTCACTGCTGCTTCTATCCAGAGTTTCCCTGAACTTCACATACCATGGGTTACAAGTTGCTGGGTGCAAAAGGTACCTGTTACACCTCCAGTAGGGAGAGAGGCTTAAAGGAAGGACTGGATGTAGCAGAGTTTGAGAGTTGTTAATGTGGCAGTATCCAGGAGCTCTCTTTAAGTATCCTGTGCTAATTATTGCACGCTGCTGTACAGTTGGACAGAGATTAGGGAAATGGAGTGCAAAGGGATTTTCATTGCAGCAATAACATCCAGGGAAAATCCACCTACCAGGGGTGGCTGATGCTCATGAGAGAACTTGTTCATGTCTAGCTTTCAGGAATTGTGTGAATGCAAATCTCACTGTTCATTAGGATGAAAACTAACTCTGTGGAGGGATGTGTTGCAGTGAGGCAAAGGTGAATCTTCATGGTTTGCATGATAATTATTTCCTTCTTTCCTCATTTCAGCCTATGAAGCCTTTGAAAGCTGCTGCCACCACCTCTCAGCCCGTGCTGACCAGTCAGCAGATTGAGACAATATTCTTCAAAGTGCCTGAGCTCTATGAGATCCACAAAGAATTCTATGATGGGCTCTTTCCCCGAGTGCAGCAGTGGAGTCACCAGCAACGTGTTGGGGACCTCTTCCAAAAGCTGGTGAGTCAGCTGCCATCACCAAAGGTGCTGGTACCCATCACCCATCTCACAGGAGCTGGAGGTTCCCTCTGGTGACTGCAGAGACCAAAGGGATCAGAGTCTGTGGCTGGAATAGGTGAGAGGTTTCTCACCTCCTCACTTTGCCACTGCAGTGGAGGCCCTACAGCAAAAGTGGCTCTTTCATTATCTTTAATTAAAGACTGCACCAAGCTGTGCTGGTAAAATAAATACAATGTCATATAAATGTTGAATCTCCAGGGTTTCTGCAGAGTCCTCAAAGCATTTCCTTTAGATGGAGATGGGAGAGTGGCAATGTTACCAAATGAACTTAACACTAGCAGTGAAGCATTCCTCATTACTGTTGAACTCCCCCACACATCCTTTCCTCTCTCTCTGGTGCTTTGCTCTACCTGGTGCTGATTTATGGTCATCACCATTGTCTTTGCTTTTCTGCCACTATCCTGGCCTTTCTGTTCCCCTTGCTGTTATGCTGATGCAGTCAACCTGCAGCTGAGAATCCTCCAAGCAACCTCAACAAAATTCTCTGAGTGCAGAAAAGGACAAAGACATATACAGCATATTCCTGAGGCTGAATTAAAATTGCTGAGTTTCTGAGCCAGATGACAAATTGTTTGCATTCTAGGAGGTTTTTTTGGCCCCTTTAGCCTCTCCCCTAGCATGTGCAGAGAGCAAAGGATTAAAGGAGCTGTTTTTTCCTTTTTAGAAAAGAAAAGAAGCTCTGCATTCCTGAGGTGCCTCTGGTTCTCAGGGTAGGAGTGACATTCCAGTGAGGGGTTTATTGGCTGGGGAGTGTGCTTTACCAGGGTCCATCAATTGTTAGCAGCTGTGTAGCCCAGCATCAGCCCCATTCCCTATGGAGCAGGGGGAGCTGGCCTGGAGGATGATGCTTTTTGTACATGCCAGCAGATTAAGATGAAAATACAGGAATCTGCTTTTCACTGCCAGCATGTTTTAGCCAGGAGGGGTCAAGTTGGTGCCTTGGTGAACAGTTCATGGTATGCAATTTGAGCAGCTGGTTTGAGAGGACAAACCCAGCTGCTGCTGGGTGCTGAAGCAGACACAGAAGGCTGCTGGAAGTGGCAGCCTCACAAGCTGCCCTGGATGTGTGGTGCAGCAAAGGGAAGAGCACTAACTGGAGAAGACCTGAACATATTCCTTGGCAGGGCTGTCCAGCAGCCCTCTGCTCACTGCACACCTCCTCAGGCTTTGGTTTCAGACCATTTCTTGTTGCTGGCTGATCTCGGGTGCAGGAGTTCAGCTCTTCCTCTACTCTTATGTTCCCCGGATTTTTCTGCATTTGTGACAGAATTGTTGATTTTGTTGGATTAGCGTTGGAAACAAAGGAACAAATTGCCCTAGTGCAGGAGGCTTTGAGCTGGCATAGCAGTTTTAGTTTCGGGTGGTTTGGTACAGCAGTGGTGGGAATTGTTGGACGAGATAAAGCTAATAATTCTTGGCAGGCACTGGGAAGTAACTAGATGAGAGAGACAGCAAGAACATCAGGCTTTATAAGGCATCTACACTGGATGTACATCAAATCTTTTGGAGCAGACTGTTTACTCGTGGTCATGTCATGCAGTCTGATGATAAACACTGAAATATCCAGATGTCCCTGGGGACATTAATTTTCTGTACTCACGCAAAAAACAGCACAGTAGATTGAAGTTACAGATAGTGGATGCAAAGAGTTTTAGAATTCCGTGTGTTCTGGCACAAAGTATGATCCATTTGCAACATCAAATTGACTGTTATTGCACCTTTTCCTGTTGAGAAAAAGAAAAGATGCCAGGCATGTGGGAGTGAAATACGCTTCTCATTTTTGGAGAATATATTGTGCATATTTTTTTATAGCTAGAAAGGAAACTCTTTAGAGCTCTTTTTAGAAATGAAGACATATTTAGCAAACATGCTCACTGATAGGTCTCAGAAACAAAAAATGTCCAAAAGCCAGCCATTTCTACCAACTCTTGTTTCATTTTCAGTGGGTTCTTTTTAATTAAAAAAAAACCAAAAAAAACCAGCATGAAAATGGTGTGTGAGCATTATTGCTTTCATTGGAAGCTCAGTTTTTAATGAAAAAGATGTCTTTGTGATGACACATTCAGAGGAGGAAAATGAAAGCTTAGAAAGACTGTTCAGGAGTAGCAGGAAATGAAAGAGCTGCATGGGAATGGAGAAACATTAAAGCTCTGCCATGTTAGCTGG
Source organism: Hypocryptadius cinnamomeus (assembly GCA_013400635.1). Lineage (NCBI taxonomy): Eukaryota > Metazoa > Chordata > Aves > Passeriformes > Zosteropidae > Hypocryptadius > Hypocryptadius cinnamomeus. The sequence goes on along the minus strand of VYZP01077279.1, from coordinate 256,317 downwards.
CATCATCCAAATCTGAATGGCATAAGCCCTGCAAATGGTCAGTAATTCTGACAGCACTTCTTCACAGTGGCAAATACAGATTTCATTCTCTCCTTGCTGCTGGGGTCATCCCTGGTATAAGTGAGCACAGTGTTCTTCAGCTTCAGTCATAACTGTGTAATTTTGTATAAGGGTTGAGATTGGTATCTAGTCTTTCAGTAAAATGTTACCTAGGAAATAGCTCACTGTTTCTCAGCCCTGTTAACAGAGTTTGTGCAGGGAATGTTGTCCTGGGAGTGGCTTTTTCTCTTCCATCACCTCTGGCACAAATCTCCACAGAGAGTGGGGAGCACAATGGTTATGAGAGAGAGCAGGAGAGGGAAGGAGCAGTGGGGAAGTTCCCTGCTCTGCCTCTTGCACATCTGGTGCAGCAGTGCTGAGGTGAGTGCAGCCCCCTGGCAATGTCTCCTTGCTGCTGCCTGGCACTGCAGGCTCAGGCTGCTGAGGAGTGCCCAGCCCAGCCTGGCAGCTCTGCAGCACAAAGCCAGCTCTGCACTCCAGACAAGCTTGGAGGCTGCCCAGGGATTTCCCATGCTGGATCTTGTGTTCTCTGGCATGAATATGGCTGAAGTTCCTAAGTCAGCAAATGGGATCAGTGCTAAGACTCTGTGATAATAATGACTTACTACTGCACTCTGAGGCCTGTTCCATCCTCTTCTGGACCAATTCCATATTCCTTCTGCTGGAAAAACTGCCATTTTCTGTCACCTAGTGCCCCAGTCATTGCCATCCAAACAGATTCTGCTCTCTTCTGTATTTTCAGCATTCTGCTGCCCTTATACTAATGCTCACTAAGGCAGATATGGGCAATATCTGGGTTTGATTTAGTATATCCATCATGCAAAGGCCAACAAGTAGCTTACTGGGGTCACATTTGTGCTGTTGGGCTGAATCATTCCTGCCTGATTCATACGTTGTGGCAAAGAGCCAGCAGCTCCAGTTACATCAATGAGCTGCAATATTAATAGATACTAATCTGGCAGTTTAGAAGGGAAAAATAGATGTCAGAAATAAGGATGTGTCACTCTCATAGGCTTTCACATCCTTCACAAGTAAACTTGTTCAGCATAGGGTGGAACTGGGTGCATGGGGGCACAAGTGCTGGTTGGACAAATTGAGAGGTCAGAGATGTCGTTCTGGGCCTGCTCAGCATTCCCTGCAGTTGTTTGGTGTGAAAGAAACATGACCTGGTCACTGGATACCAAGACTGACCATCCCAAACTGTCTTCTTCCCCAGCATTTATTATATTTTGTTTTGCTTCCTGCAGGCCAGCCAGCTGGGAGTGTACCGGGCCTTTGTGGATAACTATGAAGTTGCTATGGAGACAGCAGAGAAATGCTGCCAAGCCAATGCTCAGTTTGCTGAAATCTCTGAGGTAATGTCACGGTGTTCAGACACACGAGCTGTCTGGCTCTGACTAATACCCTGCCATGTCACTCCTGTCTATTCTCCAAGTGCCTCTGCAGCCCTGACTTCTGGAGGAATTGTGAGCTCCCACAGACTCCCTGCTTCAGCTCGTGCTCTTACACTGAATTGTACCCTAGGCTGGTCACAGACACAGCCTTTGTGTGCTGTCCCCACCCAGGGAATCTGCTAGAAGCTGGCATTGCTTTGAACTTCTCCAGCCCTGTGCCACCTTCATGCATTTCTAGAAGGGAAAGCTCCATGGGAGTTTCTCAAATGTTTCTCTTGCTAATGATGATTCTGGCTGCAGTATAAAAGCCATCCTTAATGGCTTGCACAGTGGCTGTCAGTGGGATTGCAGGCTTCACTGGCATGGAGAGGAGAGGGTAATTCTCTCATGAAAAAGGCAAGTGTGTCAACAATAAATCTATAATACTATTCTTTGTCCTGCTCTGATTTCCTCCCTGACAGAAAGCATTCCTACCTGTCTCAAAGCATTTTGAATATTTTTTCAGGCTTCCTAGACCATGAGCTTTCCTTGCAGTGCATGGTCTCATTGACTCTTTGTATTGCTGTGATTATTTCTTGAAGAACTCAGTTGCCAAGAAAACATGAATTTCATATGTGTCTCCTTAAAAACAATCAGATAAATCATCACAGCTGAGTACTACCAGGGGTGTTTAGTGCTCTGAGAAAACTCCTGAGTACATTCTATATCACATGTCCCTTGAGACTTATGAGAAGGAGGTAAAATGTGATCTCTCAGTTTTGCTGTTTCTGACAAATAATTCTGAATCATGCCAGTATCTACTGTGTTTGGAATGATGGTGATGGTACTTCTGCATTTGTGTCCTGGTGAGGATTTTGGAGCTGAGCACATTAATGCATGGCATGGCCCATGGCAAAGAGCAGAGTCACAGACAGTGTTCCTCTGCTGCTGTGAAAGAACTGACATGTCCAAGGTCACCTAGCTCTGAGTACAGGAGTAAGAACTATAACCTGAGGGTATTGAATGCCAATCCTGTGCTTTGTTTATTGGTGCTGGGACAGTGGCTGTGTCCTTATGTCTTTCTTCTGCAGGTGATTTAAAAACTCCCTCATCCCTGTTGCTGTAGGTGGTTCCCTGCTTTATTGCATGTCTATTGACAGGTCCTAAGCTCATTGCTTAATATTTGACAGCTCCTAAGAACATTGCTTAATATTTGAGATGTGTGGGTGCCTGTGACATGGCAGTGGTGGTTTTACCAAGAAGGAAAGTGCATTTTTCCATCACTGACTTGAACTGTGATAGAGCTCACCTCCTTTTACACCTAGGCCTTCCCCTGGAGGAGCAGATAGTCTGTTGTGTTCCCATGTGATATTTCAAGGTGACTGACCATCTGCTACACGGGTTTTCTTTTTCTTTTAGAATCTAAAGGCCAGAAGCACAAAGGAATCTAAAGATCAGACGACGAAAAATTCCTTGGAAAGTGAGTGATCCACGGAGAGGAGACTGGTCTGTCAGGACTGTGTGGAGGCTGTTGCCAAACCTCCACCCTCCCTTTTTCTTTTCGAATGCTGCAAGATTATGGGGTCTGCTGGCTCTGCCTGAGAAGTCAGTTCCCTTTTGCGAAGCAGCAGAGCTTGTGCAAAGTAGGCTGCCTGCATGGGGAAGTGCCTTCTGGCTTCAAACCTCATCAGTGCCTTTGGGCAAAGCCAGCCCAAGCACTGGGCTGTTGTGATTTTAAGAGAACATCTGCTACCCAGTGATAGCACAAATGCAACCCCAGCAGTGATGGTTTTATGGGGGCATTTAGAGAGCCTGGTCGAGATCAGGTTCCACGGTGCTTGTCTTTGTGCACATGAGTAGAAGACACCCCATGCTAGAAGGAGCTTCCATACTCTTCCTGATATTCCTGCTGCTTTGTTTCCACAGCTCTGTTGTACAAGCCAGTGGATCGAGTGACCCGCAGCACACTTGTCTTGCATGTAAGTATCTGAAGGGGAGTTTTCAAACTTTAGATCCCTGTCCTATTTTCTTTGACCTTCAAATTTTCCATGGAGCTTCAGGACTGCAAAAATAAACCTGTTGAGCTGCATAAGAGCCTTTTCCCTGTACACCAAGGAGATGGAGTCTATGGGTTGGATGCTGCTGTCTTTGCAGTGATGTCACCAAGAAGTGCAGGGTATTTTTATCTTTATCTAGAGATAAAGCCTTGCTCTCATCTGTATGAAGAAGCATCTTGTCCTACAGCTCTGATTAGGGGTGCTCAAGCTCTCCTGCCGTCCAGTGCTGTCCATGACTGTGGTCTCTGTTTGTGTTCCTGCTGTCAGGATTTGCTCAAGCACACTCCTGTGAGCCACCCTGACCATCCCCTGCTGCAGGATGCGCTGCGGATCTCGCAGAACTTCCTCTCCAGCATCAACGAGGAGATCACTCCTCGCCGGCAATCCATGACTGTAAAAAAAGGGGAGGTGAGTCTTCCTGTCTTGTTATTTTCTCAGTTTCTAAATACTGGTTATGTCTTTTCTGTAGAGCTGACTAGGAAGTTATGCTGTTAAGCCGTTTGTTGCTAAGATACAGTTTATCCAATGTCCTTGTTCTCTAAAGGATATGGTACAGCTCCCTCTGTTTTCTGTTCAGAAGACAGTTTGGAAACCGAGAGGAAAAGTATGATTAGAGTTTTGTCCTTAGCATTGTTATAATCATTTGTCATACATAATTCCTGTGATGCACATTGCCATGCACTAAATGGATTTCTATTTTACCTGCAAACTGATACCAAATGGGAAGCCTAGGAGGAGAAAAAGATGAGGGAACATCAGAAGTCATGAAAGATTAGGAAAAGCCATTTTCCAGCATCTTCATTTTCACCATAAAATTCATTTTCTGCATATCTGTTCTAAAGGAGAGTGTTGTAAATATAACTGGAAAGCAAAATGAATGGGTTGGGAAAGCAGAGACATGATTGACTCCTGGGAGTGTAATATAACCCTTCTCAGCTTTGTAAGGAGCTGTACTGCACCCAGAAAGGTCTGAGATGTGCAGATCCTTCACCTGCATGCAGTGTTTGCAGGGAGATGACAGAGCTTCTCTGTGGTGCAGTCTGCATTCCTCAGTGCTTGGTTCAGCTGCCTCCTAAGTCCATTATAAAGGGATTCGGTCCTTCCTGATAAAGAAAGGCCAGGACTGGCAGAAGTGTTGAGAGAGGGAAGGATGCAGGAGATTGGACACAGAGAGGTGCAGCTGGGATAGTAAAGGTGTAAGAAGAGCTGTGGCAGCATTCCAGACATGGGCTGATCAGCAGTGACCCAAATTAGCCTGTACAAAAACATCTCTTACAAAGCCCACGAGATTGCTAAGATATTGTGAAGCTTCATGATTTATTCCCAAATCCTGACAGCTAAACATGCTTGCTTCTAGCTGTTAAACTGATTTTCAGCTGACAAAAGGTTTGCTGGAAGCTGCAGTTCCGAGAATTTGGTGCACTTTGTCCTGCAAGTCTTGCTCATTGTCTCATTTTGTCAACCGAGGACACCTCCAGCTGAGAAAAGGAGGGGCTGAGCAATTGGAGGCTGAGGTAAAAGCTGAGCCATCAGTCACCAGTGCCTCAGTGACAGGGGATGGCCTCGTTAAAGTGGCTGCTGATTGAGTCATAGCAGAAAGCACAGGCTAGAATGCCCCTCGCAGGGGAGGGAGCAGTTTGTGTTCTCTGGTTGTCTGTCAGCATCTCAGTGAGGGATGCAGGCTTTGAAAGGTGTCATGCAGAATCCTAATGAGGTGCCAGAGCCCAGGCAGAGGAGGGGGCTCAGGAGGATGACCCTGCTGATGGCTTTTTGGAGCGGTGTATTTGTCAGATCTCAGAAAGCAGGAGGGGAGGCACGGCAGGACGGGGCTCAGCAGGCCTGGTCACACTCCCACTGGTCCTGCAGTGACTCCAGGTATGATGTGGGGAGGGAGCAAGAGGACATACCAGAGGAGAGGGCTGTAGGTGTCCTAGGGGGGACTGGGAAGCCTTCGTGCCCCTCCTCACTGCACACAGCTTTTCCTGAGCCCAGGGAAGAAAAGGACTTGCCTTGCACTCTGGGAATCTGACCATGAATATTTTCTTTAGTCATTTGGCAGCAATATCCCACTTCTATCAAAGCAGTAGTGCCCCAGTTGAACCCTCTGTGTCCTGAGAGTAGGTATGTTCACTCTCCATGTAGTAATGCAGAGACACAAATCTGCTCCCAGCTACTCTGTGTGGGTTAGTGATGGCTGTTCCTTCCTACAAGCTGCTCAGCTTGGGGTCATAACTGGGTTTTGTTTATGCCTGTAAATCTTTCCTTTTCTACTTATCCTTTCCTCCCACTCGCCTTGCTGGTGCTTCCCCCAGGGTGACAGGACAGTGTGTGGATTGCATCTCCTAATTGACTGCTCTCAATGCATAATGCATTTTTTATTTTAATGAATCACCAGCCTGCTTTGATGGCTTTTTTCATTATTTGTCTTCCTCCCATTGAAGTTTCCTTGGTGGAAAGGAAGGAGGGTAAAATGGCCTTTTCCCCTCATGTATTGCTTAGGTGCTGATCTCAGTTATCTTTTTTCCCAGTCCTTGCCTTTTATGTGGAATATTTTTTCCTTTTCAGTGTATTGTGGGGAGGAATCAAATCTCCTTTGCCAGCCTCTTGCTCCAGCTCTTTTTTTCAGGATTGCTTTGAACTGGGGGAAAGCAGCCAGTTGTTAATCTCCCTAGTGACAGGCTGCTAAGGAGGGGAGTGCAGGTCAGGAGAGAGTACAGGCTCATCAGCACAGTGTTGTTCTGTTTTGCAGAGGTGATTCCCTGCTTTGGGAGCAGTGACTCAGCCTGCCCTGCCTGCTGGGCTCCCTGTGTGGTGCCAGGTGTCCATCCTGCACTCCAGACCCCCAGTTCTGCTGGGCTCCAGAGGCTTTGTTCTAATCTAGACTTATGCATAGGAACTGGGAGGTTTCTGTTGTGTGGTTTGATTTGCTGGGTTGGATGAGTATTTCAGGTAGTGCAAAGAGATGGGAACAAAGGGAGTAAAATCCCTCCCCAGAGGGCCAGAAAGAGCTGCAGCAGGGAAGGCAAAATTGGTGCAGCGAGCCTCTGAGCAGGGAGTTTGGTCCTTGCTGACTGCAGCAGACTTTGCTGAAGGCCATGGTACAGGGGAGCCAGCAGAGCCTCAGCCCCATCCTGGCAACACAGGGGAGCCAGGGGGGCATCTCTGGGCCTTTGGGGTCTGTTTCTATTCAGCTTGATCCACCACATTCTCTTGCTCCTTTATTTTCATCCCGTCTTTCTACTTTCATAGTTTTACCTTTCTTACAGTTTTTTAATGACATATCTACAGGTATCCACTTTGCTAACCCTCCAAAGAACCAAGCAAATGCATGGAGGGGAAGGGAGTCTAAGCAGCTCTGTACTTTGTGGCTTGTGAGTGGTGGAGAGTCACCCAGCCCTTGGGGCCATGGAAGAGGCATCTTCTTGTCACTGCTGCTGCACCACTGTTGTCTTGGTTTAATTAAGGAACGAGGTTAAGGTTCTACTGGGGACGGTGCCTTGGGGAAGAAGGAAAACAAATGCATTGGGATGAAGGATGTGCCACTGTTATGTGCAGGAGGGCAGTGATAACCTTCTCTAGTCTTATTAACAGAGCAGCTCTAGGTACTGCATGTTGGGTTTTTTCAGCTAAGCCCAAATGCAAATGACTGGAGTGCTTGTGTCTTGGCCTGCCAGAGGTCAAGGCTGGTGTTTCCAGCTAATTCATTTGTGTAAAGCAGAAATTAATGAAGCAGCAAAAAATTGCAGAGTTCACTTGAGAGGTGGTGGTCCCTTTCTTGACTGCTGCTCCTCTTGTCCCCTTTGCAGTGTTGTTCCAGGGCAGTTCAGACCAGCCTGAGTGTGATGGCTGCCACTCTGCCTTGCCCTGGCCGTGTTCTCCCACCCTCTCTGAAGTGTTCATACTGATGTTTGTGTGATCCCACAGCAGCACAGAGGAAAGGAGCCTGGAGTTTTGGGTCACTGCTGGCTGAGTGGCTTCATGTCTGGTCTCATCAGCACTGGTCCAGACACAGGGGAGCTGACAGGCAGCTTTTTCTGGGAACAAGCCCAGTAGATCACATCACAGATCTGCTTGTGCTACTGTACACCTTTGTCCTTGTCCTGGAGAGGAGAGGCTGCTTGGCAAGCTGCTCTACTGTTTCTAAATGTGGTTGTAAAGGCAGTCGAGGGACTGGCTAGCATTGCCTTAGGCTTCAGTTCGACTTCGTAGAGGACCAAGTGTGCTAGAGAAGGGAAGGGACAAAGGACGTGTGCAAGGGAGCAGAAGTGCAAACTGAAGCTTTTGAAAAGCTGAAAGTGATGCTTAGACACAGCTGTGCACAGCATGGGGCCTGGTGCCTACTGCTCCTGGAGGCCTTGGGCAGATGTTGGCAATAGAGTACTCAGAAATTATCTTGGCTGCTTCACACTCTGTCTTACAGCTGGAGCCAGAGAGCTCCTGGTGACAGGAGCTTTGGGAAGAAGAAAGAGGCCATTAAAATGCTCAAAGAGCAGCCAGTTTAACTCCCTAGGCAGAGCATCCCCTTTTTTTATTTTTGCAGTGCTGGTCTTGCAACACACTAACACACACGAGGAATCATTTTCTTCCTACGCTCTGCAGAAAGCCAAACCACCTCTTCCTCACTGACATGTGCCAATACCCATCTCCTGGTTTTCCCCTCCTCCCTGTGCCTCACACACATCCCAGCCCTTCCTGGGGCTCTCACCCACGCACGCTGCAGGCCTCTGCTGTCAGCACACGGGATGAGCTCCTTCCTCAGCACACAAGAGATGGCCTTTTGTGCAGCTGTGGGTCTGCTTGAGTAGGTTTTTAAATTCCACTTTTTGTAATGTGTCTCAGGACAAGCTGGCCACACTTCCTGGAGTTAATCAGTCTGTGACAGCAGCAGGATTTATCACATGCAAACAGCACAAAAACACCGTAGGATGAATAGATGAGCACACAGGTAGTCGTGAGCTTGGTAGCAGAGGAGGGGAAGATGCTTAGTGACAGAGGTAAGAGGAGGAGGAGGACAGCAACAGGCAATCCAAAGAGGATAACTGAGCTCTGGAGAAGGTACAGGGAGAGCTCTTTTGTTCAGAGCACTGAGGTGTGTGGGAGAAGAAGCAGATGAAAACATGCAAAGAAAAGCAGGGCCTGGAAAAGAGATGTGGAACTTATATTGCACCAGGAGCTTTGCAAGAGCCACTGAAGTTAACAGCACAGACCTTGTGTGAGAGATTAAAGATGATCCTAATTCACTCTATTATGACACGAAATCAAGACTTTTCTCCCACACTTCCTGGAACATCTTTCTGAAGCTGAGCTGAGCTCCTGTGCTGGATACTTGCCAGGCTTGGGGGCTGTCTGTGGAAGAGAGGGGGTCACTCTGCCACTTTGCTGCTACTGTCACCCTATCATCCTAATCTTATGTTCTCTTGGATGTTTATTTGGTGTTTCTGTAGTCAGTGTTATTTCAGAGTATTTCAGGAAATCTTTAGCACCTTTGGTTATTTTACCAGAGTAACTCTGGGAGCAAGGTAGAGTGATGGTTTCCAACACCAGAGCTATTATATGTCAGTAGAGCAGGCTCACCCATCCAAAAACCCTTGTGTTTCAGGAGACCCCATTTAACAGGAGCCCACCCAAGGAATAGCTGTTGTTTGCCCTGGGTGGGAGGAGTTGACCAAAGTCTTGGTTCCAAAACTGCAGAGCTGAGGTGGCACAGGCCTCTGAGTGGCACAAGCCCTGTCTGAGGGGGCTGCTGGCTCCCCCAGGGTGGGAGAGGATGGGCTGACTCATGTCAGGAGGTCCAGGAAGGTGCCCTTTGCTCCCACACTGTGGGGTTTGGCGGGGATCTGGTAAGCCATTGGGAAATCCTTTTATTGTTTCCCTCTGACCTGCTGAACCTCCCGGCAAGATGACTCATTTGCAGCAAAGGATGTGCCCCTTTGCTGGAAGTGCCCCTCCTCAGCTCCACGGATGCTGAGCAGCCTGGGGCATGCCTGTTTTACCCAGCCCTAATGAAAGTTCTCTTTTCCAAGAAAAGCTGGTAGTGAGGAAAGATTTTCTGACTTGATCCACAAATATTTTCTCCTGTACTCTCCTCCCCAGATGCTTGGTTTCTCTTATGGCAGTTCACCCCCGCTGCTTGCAGGAGGGACACCTTCCCAACTAGCTCCCACGAACAAGAAGATAAGAAGAATGAAGGGTTCTGGGAAGCTCTGTGTTTCTCTCTGGCTGACTGGAATATATCTCTTTCACCTCTTTCCTTCTGTTCCAGCCAAGCTTAGGAAGTACAGGCTTGTCCTCTTCCACCCAGCTCTCTTTGTGGGACTTTTTGCTGCCTCGGGGTTGCACTGTGTCTATGTCAGTGATAGGATTTGGTTCCCAGGAGTGCTAACGCAAATAAACTCAGTGCCACCTCAGCCCCAGATGGGAATGTGAAGGTTGTTGGGTCATTTGGCGTGGAATGGCTGAGCTTTCTGCTTGGGTTTTGGGGAGATGTGCTGGGCTGGGCTGGAGTCCTGGCTCATGTCACACACTGCCAGTGCCTGGCAGAGGCAGACAGAAGGTCAGGTCAGGACTGTGCCCTGTCAGTGCCAGGCAGGGAAAGGACAGTGCCACATCCTGCTGGGTAGCAGAGATGAGTAAGCTGTGAGAACGTCTTTACACCTACGAACAATGAGCAGAGGTTGAGCTGGCAGCAAGCAGCTATTCTCATTGCTCCAGAGGAGCTGAGCTGATTTGCAGTGTAATTAATATGCATCAGATCTAGAAACCTGAGATCAGGGGTTTGGCTTGCTCAGAAAATATCTTTCCCTGCTTATTATTATTGCTCCCAAATGAAATTCTTTGCAGGAGTGGAGAGTGTTCTTGTGCTACTGACAACATACCTCCTCCTGTTTGTTTATCTATTTTCAAAGCTCAGTGTTTCTAGTTTCCTGTCTGGGGCTTGCTCTCCCAGGCAGGAGGGGAAGGCGTGCTCAAGTGCCCATCAGCAGCAAAGGCAGGAGTGCAGGCAGGAGTTCTCTCCAAAAACACTGAGAAGAAGCCAGGACGATCACACCCACCTAAAAATAAACACTAACATATGTACAGGCCTTTGTGAGCTGAATCACTGCTGGATGCCAGATCTCCTCAGAGTCCTGCCCAGAGATGGTGCAGCAGTCTGCCAGGGAGCAGCCTTGCTTCCTGCAGCTCTGGGAAAGGTGCAGCTTTTGCTGCCATGCTCACAGATTTCCAGGACCTTCGTGTAATGGAAGACAGCAGCAAGATGAGCTGCTGACACTGCTCCACGTGCTTTTGCAGGTAGCTGTGGTGCTCTTGTAGCTGCAGAGAGGAAAATGCAGGCTCCTAGTCCCTGTCAGGAAGTATAGGGTGCTGTGGGACAGACTGTGGAAAGAAGAATTATGTCTGCAGGGGCATTTCTTTGTCATGTGTTCTTTGCCATGATGACTGCTAGGCTCAGGACTGATGTGGTTTGTTCTAATTTTGGAGAGCCAAGATGGGAAGAATGGTAGGCAGGAGGAGAGGCAGCGTGGGGGTTTGCACTCCCACACCCTTGGCAGGGAATGCGTTCAGGGTTTGTTAAGTCACGCAACAAACAGAACCCAGGGGCATCACCTGAGAAATGGAGGCATCACTTATGGTGTGGGTGTCCTGGCGTTGCCCAGGGGAGCTGCTCTCGTGGTGCTGCCCCTGGAGACCCTTGTGTGTGTGTGTCAGTGTGGGGATCCTGAGGCTGGGGCTGGGCAAGGCTGGCAGTGAGGCAGCTGGGGAGGTGCTGGTTAGCCCTGGACAGGATTAGCAGAACTCTCCTGTCTCCAGCCACTGTGCTGTCTAGGCAGATGTGGGATGTCTGATATGTCACTTAGGGATGGCAGAGGAGCATCCTCTTGGCTGGAATAACAAAGGAAGTACAGGTCAGGGGAGAGTTCCTTAGCATACCTTAGCATGTGTGGGGAAGCTGATGGTTCCTGCTTGTACTGGCTGTGAAGTGAGGCAACACTGACAGTTATACATATTGGTGGAAATAAAACCTGCCCAGAGCTGAATGCCCTGACTTCTACTTGAAAATCAGTGGGAGGTATCTGTTCCAGGTGTTCACTGAGTCCTGCTGGTCCTGACAGCACAGTGGAGGACCTGAGCACAGAGCAGGGCATGAAACTCCTGTCGTGGTCACTGGAAGGAGCACACAGCCACCTGTCTACATGCCAGCATTCCAGCCTTTTGGGCTTTTAACTGTGGAGTCATCTGTCACACCCCTCCCCCATAAGGGAATTAGGAAAGCAATGGTTCTGCCTACCAATGTGTGTCCCTTCTTTAGGAGGCTGTTAAACTCCCTGGAACTAGAAGCAGGATTAAAGGCATCAGAGCTGTGCAGCTTCTTTGCATCTTCTAGATTTGGGGAATCTTTATATGATATATAAAGAGGATTCCAATAGGCACATGGTGAGGGTACATCCAGATGGTCCTTTTAAAGCAAAGGCTGATAAGGGACTCCTGAGAAGTTTGCCAGATACACATGCTCAGGAATTATCCCTTAACAGCACTTGTAATGAAGAAGCAGCCATGGCGTTCAGCTGTTAATGTTGACAAAGTCTTTCTGTGAATGGGAGAGGAAGGGGTCGAGGAGAGCTTTGCTGTCCCTGCTGGGGTGGCTGAAGCTGATGCAGAGGCTGGGAAGTGACTGAGAAGTGGCTCTTCTGTGGGAGAAGCGGTGTGTGCTGCTCTCTGCTGGCTCGGGAGGGGACGATCCGCTGGCAGGGGATTCATGGACTCTGGAGCTGGGCAGTGACTCACAGCAAACAGCTCTTGGGCTCAGGAACAGGTGATGGAGAGAAGCCCAAAGTCTGGCCCAGCACCAGGGTGAGGAGAAGATACATGGCTCTTTCTGCCTTTGGAGAGAGGACTGCAGCAGGAAGCAGAGTTGGCAGCAAGGAGTATTTCAGAGGCTTTTTCATTTTTCTGACTTAGACAAATGTACTGAATTTGCTCTGGTAGGAGTTGAGTTTAAGGACTGTGTTGCCCCAGTGCCAAATTTGCAGCTTGTATTGCACTGGAACGTTTTTCCTGTTTCTTCCCCCAGCACCGGCAGCTGCTGAAGGACAGTTTCATGGTGGAGCTGGTGGAAGGGGCTCGCAAGCTACGCCATGTCTTTCTTTTCACTGACCTCTTCCTGTGTGCCAAGCTCAAGAAGCAGATTGGAGGGTGAGAGTTTCCTTTTAGACTTTGTGCTTTGCACCTCGGCTGCAACAGAATCCTGGGTTTAGCCTGCAGTTTTAGTTGCATATGGAAACCCCAGACCTGGGTAACCATAATGCACAAGTAGTTAGATAAGAAATGATCAGCACGATAGGAATGTTTACTGTATGAGATCCTGTCTAAGTCCTGACCCCTCAGGAAAGGTAATTCCTCCCATCCCTGCCCTGAGCCTACCTAGGAGAGCAGGATATGTTGTAGCTGCTGGTATTCTGGACAAATGTCAATCATTTTTCTATTTCTCCTTTCTTTTAATAGGTGACATTCTTCACTTTTTTTTATGACTAGGGTTGTTAATTTTGGCTTTGCAGCTATACCCTGTTAAATTTTACAGAAAAATGGCAAAGGTGCAGTAAACAGACTATGTGTAAAGCCCAGAGTGCAGCTATTAAAGCAGTTTTGCTGACAATTTTCACATGTGAGGAGGGAAGAACCATTACCAATGTACTTGCCTCAAATAGGGCTTCTCTTCATTTGGTAAACGTTCTTCCTAGGGAGACATCTCTTATCTTCTTGCCCTCCTCAAGCAAAAAAGTTATGCCTGCCCTTTTCAAAGCACGTGCTTGTGAGGAGTGAACCTTCAAAGGAGTGGGACATTCCCAGGAGTGGATGTTCCTGACAATAGAGGAGAAGAAGGAATAAATGACATGAAACATTTAAAAAGTGCTGCTTATCCTGGTGAAATCTCTGGAGAATGGCAGCTGTGAGCTGTAGTTTCTCTCCCCTGGTTGGATTACACAGAGGTTTATATCCATTGGCTCACCTGCCCCAGCTTGGGCAGGAGAGATCCAGGTTCAGATCCCAGGGTGGCCAGGTCACAGGCGTGGCACAGCTTTAGAACTTTGCCATAGCAGAGGTTTCAAAGAGAGAGCACACAGGACCAAAATTGTTGGCAGGAGATGGATGTGGTTTCTTAGGATGTAAAGAACTAGATAACAAAATGAGTTGCCTTTTTATGTGCTGTACCAGCTAGTGGCCCTGCTAGGCTGTCTTGCTGAAAAGCAGCCTGTTGCCAGACTTTTTCCATATGGGAATCACAGTAAAGTTGGGCCAGTAGCTGCATCTTCTGCACTACAGCAGGGAAGAGCTTGTGGGAAGGACTGGCTGTTGCCAAACACCAGTAGCAGTAAAAGGTTTGGACCTCCTGCCTTTCAGAAAAAGCCAACAATATGACTGCAAGTGGTACATCCCACTCACTGACCTCAGTTTCCAAATGGTGGATGAGTCTGAGGCAGTGCCCAATATCCCACTGGTACCTGATGAGGAGCTGGATGCCATGAAGATCAAGATATCCCAGATCAAGAACGACATCCAGCGGGAAAAGGTAAAGGAGTTGAGCACTCCAGGGCAATGCAGACACAGGGTCTGTGCTCAGGTGAGGTGCTGGTGGCAGCTCTTCCAGGGCTTCACAGTGTGGGGAGCCAGGCTGCAACAGACTGTTCAGCAGGGGCTTTGCTCATGCAAGTGCACAGCCTGGGTGATGCTGCCCTGTGAGGAGGCAGAGACAAAAACACCCTGTGTTTGTACCCAGCAGCTCCTCTATTCTTATGATCATCCATGTGGAGGGCAGGGATCTTATGCTGCAGACATGAAAGGGACTGGAAGTGTTATTTGCCAATTTCTGGCTGTTAAATTATGATCCTGCCAGGATTTTGGTCAGAAGCGATATACTCTTGAATTTTAGCAGGCTCAGTTATGCCTTTGAAGCTTTTTCCTACTTCACTGATGTAAAAGCAGCAGCAAATGTGAAAAAAACAGCAATTATGCTGACAGTCAGACATGGACATGGTGTCTCTGGCCCAGGCTTCTCTTTTTTCAGAGAAGCATATCATTCTCAGATATGTTTTCTGAGAGCTGTTAGATCCCAAACCTTCCTGGAGCCTAAAAGAGAAATAAGAGTTTGAACACTGGTGGTGTGTAGGGCAGGATATGAATAACATTGATCATGCTGTGGGAAGGTTATTCCCCACATTTCCAAAGAACATGCTTCTGCCTCTCAGCCCTGGCTGGCTTTCAAAGAGGGCTTCCTGGAAAAAGTAAGATATTAGGAAGAACTGTGGAAGCTGTTTACTCACCAGCTGCAGGTGTCTAAGATTCGTGCTTTGGTGCATCAGTGCTCAACAATACACATGGCTGAGTTTGGTACTGGATTTTATCCAGGAAAAACCATATTTTTAGCAGACTTCTGATGAAAATGGATCAGCGGGTGGTGAGTGGGAGAGTTCTGGGTGGCTTCTACAGAAGTTCCTTAGAGTCTCCTTAGTTAAGGACACTTGGAGGACCTGGCAGTGCTATGGCTGCCCAGTGACATGATGCTACTGCAGCCTCTGGAACAGAAAATACAGGGTACAGCTGGGACAGTGGCCACACACCTCTGCACTTCAGCTGGGACAGCTGGAATCAGGGAACAGAGCCCGTTCATGTGTAGAGATTGTGCAAATAACACCCTTCTGAGCAGCTGGGAGTCCTGTGGATCCTGCTGACAGCATTTCTTCTGCTCTGGGGCCATTTGCCTACTCACAGGGTAGAGACTGTGGATTTCAAAATAGCAGTTTGTGTAAATGAGGGCAGATTTGAAGAATAACACGTGTCCTCTGCTTCCTCTCTCCCACACCCTTCAGAGAGCCAATAAAGGCAGCAAGGTCATTGAGAGGTTGAAAAAGAAGCTGTCGGAGCAGGAATCCCTCCTACTGCTGATGTCTCCCAACATGGCCTTCCGGGTGCACAATCGCAACGGCAAGGTGAGAGCACGCCTCACCCTCGGCCACAGATCCTGGAGGCTTGTGTCTGTGACTGCACGTGCTCCTGCACAGCGAGGCCTTTGTGGCCTCTACTGTATGTCACTGCTTCATCAGTGTCTAGGCCTGTGCTGGAGGCTTTTGGCATTCCTGGTGCAGCTGAATTCCTATTGTGAGGAATAGCACAAGCTGCCATGGGAGCTGCTGCAGGGCCACAGCTGCCCTTGGCAGGGTGGGGCTCTGTGAGCTCTGGCTGTCCGTGTTGGTACCATGGGCATGTTGCCAGAGCCCAGCCTGTCTTGACAGAGATGTGATGCAGGATAAGTGGCAGGAGTGCCAGCAGAACAGTCTGTCCAGCAATTTGCACTGGGGGAGGGTGGGAGCAGGCTGGCCCTGCCCTCAGTGCTGCATCAGACTAATGTATACCCTATTTTCTTCTATGTTCCTGGGTAGAGTTACACATTCCTCATTTCATCGGACTATGAAAGGGCAGAGTGGAGGGAGAATATCCGGGAACAGCAGAAGAAATGTGAGTATCCCTCAGCTGTCATTGGTACAGATACTGTGATCTTAAGAGAGCAGGGCTCCAGAGGATGAGGCGTGGGACAGGCTTCCCTGCCAAAACCGAGATCAGCGTTGAAATCCACAGCACAATATGGATGTCTCCTGTCTGAGGCTGTTTGGGGAATTTTTGCTGCAGCAACATGTGAGGAATGTGTAGAGAGAGCAGTTAGTAAGTAAATGTGTGTAGAGATTCTCCCATTTACCGTGGAGATAGAGCTCAGTGCAATTCCAGGGAGAGGGAAGAGACACACCCTTTTCCCCAGCTCCATTCAAAAGAAACTTAGTTACTTTTGTGGCATGGCGTTTTTGGCTTTGCAAGGAACTAAGAACTCCTCTAATTCCAGTGAACCATCCTGAGACTTGGAAGAGTAACTGAATATGCCCCCAGCAGAGCTGGGCTGCAGCAGCAGCAGTGCTGCCCTGAGCATCTCAGTGCTGCTGCTGAGCAGTGCCCAGGGAGCACTACCCCATGTGTGCCCAGGATGAGGTGCCCAGGGAGCACTACCCCATGTGTGCCCAGGATGAGGTGCCCAGGGAGCACTACCCCATGTGTGCCCAGGATGAGGTGCCCAGGGAGCACTATCCCATGTGTGCCCAGGATGAGGTGCCCAGGGAGCACTACCCCATGTGTGCCCAGGATGAGGGGTCATGCATCCAGCCTCTCCTTGGAATTTTTACTCCTCCCTCTTTCAATCTCCTTGGCAGGCTTTAAAAGCTTCTCACTCACATCGGTGGAGCTCCAGATGCTGACAAACTCCTGTGTGAAGCTTCAGACAGTGCACAACATTCCCCTCACTATCAATAAGGAAGGTAAGACCTTTGGGTTTTGCTTTCACATGGTGCAGCTGCAGTGAAACTCTCCCCCTGCCTGATTTTGTGCTTTCCCCTAGAACTGTTCTTACTGTTCCCTTTTGCTACAGGTTGCAGGCATCCTCCAGTATACATTAATCGACTATTAAATGGTCCTTGCATGCAGCTGTTGTGCAAGGTATTGGAGTGTCTGGTGGGGTCCTAGCCTGGGACAGCTTTGAGCTACGTCTGAGAATCCTTTGGAACAACACTAGTTGGCCAAAATTGTGTCAGGGATCATCCTAAATTACTACTTAATCTGCTAGTGTAGACTTAGCCTCTGTAATTTACTTTTTCTCCTTTGAATTTCTTCCATGATATCTTGCTAATCCTAGAACTGTCACTGTAAAAGCCCCCCAGTGCCAGAAGGTATTACAGGTGCCAACTGTGGAACAGTCTCCTGTCTTGCTGATGTGGTTGTTACTTGCTCCTGCCATCCTTGGGGACAGTTCACCTTCTGCTCATTAACCTGTGTAATACCATTCCCATCACTCTCACTCTTGGCTCCACTGTGAATGTAACAAACTCCCTTGGGTCTTCTGTACAGATGATGAATCGCCAGGTCTCTATGGATTCCTGAATGTCATTGTCCACTCTGCCACAGGATTCAAGCAAAGCTCAAGTGAGTTGCAGTTCTGGGACACACAGGAGGTACTGATAGGGGGTAGATAAGCCATGTGCTGGGACAGCTGGCTATGGATTGCAGCATCTGTGGTGGTGGTGGTGAGGAGGAGAGGTGTTTTGGGGAGCTGGAAGTTCTAGTCTTAACTCCCAAAAAGATCAGCATCAAGGATCAAGCACACAGCATTTATTGTTAGGCCTAGTCTGTTTGAGGTTTTAAGCAGTGTTTGCTGATTACCCAGCTGTTCTAGAAACAAGTCAGCCCTTATCCTGAATTCTTTCAGTTGTATTTTGTTTTACAATGAAAGAATGGAAGATGTTCTCTGGCATCCAGAATTTTTGTTGGGAAGAAAGTGGTGTTAAAATTCAGGGGAATGACTTGACAGAAGGATCAAAAAAGGTGACAGAGCTTCTTAAGGACAGCTGGGCTGATCAAGGTGACGAGATTTGTATGGAATGGTGTTACTGGTACTAATACAGAGATGATGGAAATGAAGGCACCTTGTGCAACTGATTAATGCAAGTTAGGAGATTCTAGATATTTTTTTTAAGTTTTTGTCTCCCCTTCTCAGATTTGTACTGCACGTTAGAAGTGGATTCTTTTGGGTATTTTGTGAACAAGGCCAAAACTAGAGTTTACAGAGACACCACGGAGCCCAACTGGAACGAGGTAGGTTTGATTTTTCTTGACGTGACTTGTTCCATGTGCCAAACATCAGCGCATGATGGGCAGAAGACCAGCCAGTGGAAGAGGCTGCTGCTTGCTCAGCACTTGTGCTGCACATGCTGCTTCTCAGAAAATACTTTTCTGCCAGGTTCATTTGGCTGTCAGGGCTTGCAGAAGATTTTCTGTTGGATTAGTGGTAGTTAAATAAACAATTTGATACAAATGGGTCTTGTCCAGTATTTCATCTTTTAAACAGATGCATGCTTGATAATTTTTTTAAAGACACAAGTTAAAATATGTTGGAGGAGATGGTTTTGTTTATTTGTTGAGAGAGGGAAGAATTAGCTATAGACATTTTGCCTGTTTACAGCCAACTCAGACCTGCTGGTGAGCAAAATTTCTTACATGGAAGGTGAGCAAATTTGTGTCTTTGAATAATGCTTTGCTGAGACCTGTGAAACCTGACTAAGGAGTGAACCATCTTAGTCTCCAATTTGACCACCTTATAGATACAAAATACAATTTCAGCTTATATCTAGACCAATTCCAGTAGGGAGGAGGTTTTGGCCAGTCCTTAAGTGTTCTTCTGATGAGTATTAAAGAGACTGTATTGATTATTCTGAGACTGGTGTCCTGTTGTGATGCAGCCATTGCTCTTTCCTTTCCTGGTGCCCTGCAGGAGTTTGAGATTGAGCTGGAGGGCTCACAGACACTGCGGATTCTGTGCTATGAAAAGTGCTACAACAAAACCAAGCTCACCAAAGAGGATGGAGAGAGCACAGATCGCATAATGGGCAAAGGACAGATCCAGGTAAGACTGTGCTCAGCTCATTCCTGATACCCTTACTGCAAAACATCGCAGGACTTTTGAATCCTGCAGTTCACCACAGAGGTTTTTTCTGCCTTCTGATTGTCGCAGCATTGAAGATTTTTCCCTCAGACAGTGAGGTACACAGTGTGATTCGCAGGCAGGAAATCAGCAGCTTTGTCCCTCTTGCTTTGTGCCCTATGCCTGCTCCATGGAATAGCTGCTTGTTTTGATCTCTCATTTGCCCATTAACTTCAAAACTTCCACACCACTGTATAGGAACTGCCCCCAGGCACTGGTGAGGATGCTTCATTGTGACAGGAGGATACAAGAATATTCTCTCTACTCTGTAAATCATGTGCAGAAGGGCTGCTGTCTGTGTGTGCTGGAAGTTGATGGATGTGTTGGCCAGGCCCTGGAACAGCCTGCCTGTCCTAGTGACTGCCATGCCCAGAGTGTGGTGTCCATGACAGCATCTGAGAAACATTTCCATTGCTGGGAATTGGCCTGGGACACTTTGTGTGGCAGATGTGTAATACAGTGGGGGAGGTGATGATTGGAAAGGGCTGCTGCACCTGGGGAGCTGCTGTGTGACAGAGCACTAAATCTCGATGTAGGAGAAATCAGGCCTTGTGTGGAGGAAAACATGGGGAACATATGTCCCCCATCTTGTTCCAGTTTGTTGCACTGTCTGTCCACAACTTTAGGAGGGTGTTTAAATGCCTGTTCTGAGGACACGTTCTTTGTGTTGGAGTGGCTGTTGAACAGAACAGGGACTCTGCCCAGATACCTTTTCCTTTCTGGCATGTTTAAAGATCTCACCAGTTCCCCTCCATTTAGGTCTGGCTGTTCATCTCCCTGTGGATGACAGCTTTCCCTGGCCGTCACTGGAGTGATGGTCATGCAGGCCAAGGCCATTTGTGGGGTTGCAGAAGCAGCTCAGGGTGAGGGTGGCCTGTGGGATCACATCCCACCTTTGCTCTGGCAGGGTTCATTGCCTAAATGACTTTGATCAGGGCTCTTCCATCCCCCTCTCCTGTTTTCAGAGAGAGCTTTTGTCTCAAATGCATGGTGGGATTAGGATGGGAGCTCGTGTGCAGATCAATAAATGCCAGCACAGGCTGGCTCCTGTGTGTGTGTCTGGGCTGACCAGAAATCCCTGTGTCCCTTCAGCTAACAAAGGCTGTTTTCCACAGAGCTGAGCAACTACAAAAGAGCAAGTCTTCAGCCCTGAAATGCCCTGGAGATTTGTGTGCTCATAACAGAGAACCCTGAAATCACTGACCCCCTAAATTCTACAAATATGTTACATAGAAAGATTTTTAAAAAACAAATAAAATCTTTTAAATTTTTGGCAATTTTTTTCCTTCTCACAGCTGTGGGCATTTTTATGCACAGCAATTGTATATTTTTGTAAATATATTTTATACTTAAGTAAATAAAAATACTCTTTGATGGCAATTAAATATTAATTGCATCTTGATTCTTTTAGAGAAACCTAGACAGCGAGAAGGTTAAAAAATCAATTAAAATGTTTTTAATCAATGTACAAATGTTGCATTCTGTTGTATCATAAAAGGCACATGCAAAAGCTCTTTTGCTTTCTGTAAATCCCCTTTGCAATTTATAAAGAAAATTTGATGAATTGACAGAATAACACCTTAATTTTCAGTGATTTCTGTGCTATTGTGGATTTCAAACACTATTGAATCAGAGAGAAGTCATATGACAGTCTGGTAAGATTTTGGCTTGATAAAAATTATTAAAGGTTTTGATTTTGGTTTAGTTCTATTTTTGAAGTAAACACCATTTCTCTATTAAGAAACCATAATAATGCAACACAAAATCTGATTACAGCCTGAAGGCTGGCTGTTTTCCCAAGTGCTTTTATATCAAATTTTGTTTACCTTAGAGTTTGTAGTTTATCCTGGGTTTCTGATTTGTTGTTGCACTGTCATTATTCAGCCCAAGTCTGTCTGTTTAAAGGCAAGGTCTGTGAGGTTGGGTAAGGATTTTTGTTTCATGAATTCCTTTTAGTTAAAAACTCTGGGAACATGAAGAGTCGTGCCTACATCCTCCTGTTGATAAAAGCAGAGAAGTTTCTCTGTTGGCCAAATTGCAGTGTATTGTTAAGCCATGTCTTATTGTAAATATGCAACTTCCCGCTACTGGGAATTCTGACTCACCAAATACTGAGCCTCAGTGATGAAGACAATCAAGGAGACTAGGACTGTTTTGGCTGTAAAAATGTTTATTAAATCTCTCCGTTACATTATGGCAGTGAAGGAAGGAAGGCTGGAAATTGGTCCATGTCATAAGTTTCCAGGAATAGGCAGCAATTTTAATAGCTCCCATTGCTCATATTTTCTTTTCCTATGGAATATTTTACTTGTCTGTCTTTACAGCCAGATGCAAGAGCTGCTTCTTTCCTGCCAGTCTGCAAGTTTTTTATCTCTGAAATGTAAACCCGTGAGGTTTTAGTGTAGGAGAACTTCCTGTAAATGTAGGAGTGAAGTCCTCACCAGACCTGGGCACAGCATGCTGGGTGTGCAGTGTTGAACTGACCTGGCACACATGTCTGGGGGCTTCTGTGCACCTCAGGCATGAGAAATACTATTCCTGACTACACTGTGAAACTGAAATTACTGGAGGAGGATGGAATGGACATCACATGATGGGAGGAAATGTGTGACTTAGCTCAGCTGTGGGCATAAGCCCCTCTCATTGTGAGCACCCTGGGCCTTTCTTTCTGTTGTTACCATGCAGTCCATCTTTGGCACTTGGCTGGCCCTTTGGCTCCTTGAATTTTGCACTTCATGTGGCAGACACATCCCCATGTTTGGAGTGCAGCAGCCTTTTGTTTGGCGTTTATTGGGCACATGTGTCAGCAGGACCAGCCTGGCCCTGGGAACTGTGAGTGAAGTGATGCTTCACCCTGTGATCCAGCTCCTCCCACTGGTGCCTCCTAGAAATGCCCTTTCCTTTGCTGTTTGCTTTTTCTGCATGATCAGCTCAAGCTAACTATTTCCTTCTCCCTCACAGCGTGCTGGAAAATCAGGGAGGATGTGACCTTAGATCACTCATTCTGTGGAGCAGCACCATTCCTCTGTTGCCTTGCAGAACAATCACTCTTATCTTAATTATCTGGGATGTCTCATAGCAGTGCCCATAGCTATTTCAGTCATTAGGTTGTTTTCCTTGTAAACCAGATTGTCCCATGCTGTACCTCCCAAGTGTTAACTTGGAAACCTTTTATTCACTCAAGCTTGTTTAAACAGTTTGCTGAAGCAGAACATTGTCCCAGCAGTGAAAATAGGGGGGAAATGAAGAAGGCAATGGGTCATGCCTAAAGGGGGATGGTGGGAAAGATTAACCTGTCAGTGGGGAGCTGTGAGAAGAATGGGGTTATGGCAGGACTGGGAGTTCCCAGCAGCAGTGAGGCTCTGACAACATGTATGTCACATTAGTTACAGTTCAAAATTGATGGAGTGTAAACTTGCCTGGGAAATTTAATAAAGGGAAGAAGTAATGTGAATGAATACATAAAACACACTAACCTTAAGGTTCCACAGTCCATTCTCTCTCATTTCCACTGGGGTTTCTTTGTTTTTCCCTCCTTCTGCATGTTTTCTTTTCTCTCTGGGAAAAAAGAAATCATGATCAAGCTCTCTGTGGTGGTTTCCTAGGGCAGAGCATAGACACCTTCCTAGTGCCTGGCTTGCATTTGCTAGAGAAGCATCCCCAGTTTGCCTTTTTCCAGTTCTCACCACACTGCTGTGCACTCCCAGCCTTTCCTGACTGCTGTGCCCTGTCTGAATTCAGTGCTGAGCTGCTACAAGGGCCAGAGACCTGAACTCAGAAACTCCTGTGGTGCTGAGCTGCTTTGTTCTTTTGTGTTTTGGGCAGGATACAGAAAGGTATTGACTTGATTCATTAGTGACTTTGGGGCTGTAGCTTGCCACTGCAAATACCAAAGGCCACAAGGGGACTGGAGGGAGCAGCAAACAGACAGAGTGGTTGCTTTGTATTTTCCTGTTCAGCATGAGCTTTTGCTGGGGGCTGTGCAAAGAAGCCCATGCAATGCAGTCTGTGAGGGTTTTAGCAGGTCTGTCCTATTTCGCACAGAGCATGGAAACAACACAGTGGCTCTGCTTCAATGGAGATGGGGCAGGTCACTCAAACCAAGCAGGTGTTTGGAGGAACTGTGTAGAGGAGCAGTAAATTCCACTGTCAAATGCAGAGGCAGCAGCTGCACAGTGCCTCCCCTGCTTGAGCTGGCACAACTTGCTCAGAGCTGCCTCCCTTTGCCATGCTGGCTGTGGATTGCATTCTTCTACTCAGTGTTCCTTCTTTCAGGTCACTGATCTCCAAATCAGGCCAGAAGACAGCATGGCCCCATTTGTCCTCTGTGCTGGAGCATCACTCTTGCTAGCTCATTGTCCTCAGTGTGCTCTCTCCCTCCCTGCTCCAGCTGTCCTTTCCCTCTGTTGCTCTTGCTGGCCTCAGAAGGTCAGTCATCACTTGGGACCACGACTGAAGCTTAATTGAAGTCCCAGTGACAGTTCTTGGTTTCCTGTTGACTCTGTTATGTCCTGCTGTGACTTATCAGACTGTTAGACCTGATCTTCCTGTCTCACTCAGTGTTGCTGAGAGTTTATTCAAGCTTTGCTCTTTTAATAGCTTCCATCATTTTGCTTTGTTATTTAAAAAGCACCTTGGAGGGGTTTGGGGTTTTTTCCCCTTAATTACTGTTGTTATTGCCAGTGATTTATGCAGGGTTGGCTGGGTCAGCCAGCCCTGGTGACTGTTCTCCCTGGCTGTCCCCATTCAGTACAAGGCATTTTCCAGCAGGAGTCAAACAGGAGGGAGTGCAGGGGTCCTGCCAGCTCTGCAGGAGTGTTTGGAAACAAGGGAGCAAGAGGCAGCAGCAGGTACATGGAGGTTTACTTGTAGTCCTGGCTCAGCCCCAGCAGTTATCCAGTGAGGAAAAATCTCTGTGAGCTCTCAGCTCCAGCGAGGAAAAGTCTTTGAGAGTTCTCAGCTCCAGCACTCTGCTTCTCCTTGTTCTTTGCAGCAGTGTCAAAGTTACTCTTGAGAGAGAGCAGGATGGTTTTATTTTTTAACAGCTATTTACTTGATTTTGTTCTGTGCCGTGGCAGGAATTCCCTGGTCATTACTGAGACATACCCAGTAATACCTGTTAGCTTAAATAAACCCTAACTGGATTCTGCTGGACTCTCCCTTTAAAGTTTTTGGCAAATATTCAAACCCTCTTTCCCCTTTAGTCTTAAACTATAAATAATATAACTCCCTGCTATAAATAATACACTCAGTGACTCCATTCTAAAAGCATATGGAAAACTGGTTCCCAGCAAGAGGATTGGCTGTGACTGTGTCCATCAGCAGGGCCATTTTGGCAGCTTAACCAGATGACTCCTCAGAGCTGGAGATCAAGCTTTCAGGAATACTTAGCATGGTTGCTCCTCATAGGAAACCAGACACTTCAGAAATGGTTTCCTCTTGATTCTGGGAAAGAATTCAGTTGTTGAAAGAAATCAAGCTTCCAGCACGGAAGTTCAGGGTAGAACAGCCTAGAAACTGGCCAGCTCGTAGGGCCCTTGGCCAGCCCCACAGGCGGGGCGGATCTGTTCTGCCGGAGTTAAAAGCGAACCCCCTTGGTGAGCAGTCCTGTGTTTGGGGTCACTGAGGCACTGAAGCCAAGCACTGCTACCCATCGGCCCCCTGGACCTTTGCACAGTCCCAAAATGTGGGAGCTGCTGGTTACTGACAATTCCTTACAAGAGCTCTTCAGGAATTTCTGCCAGCGTTGCACCTACAGGAGCCGGTCCAATTCGACAGGGAAGCATGTGTGTGCTGGCAGCATCCCGCTGTGGGCTCACGTCCGTAACAGAACGCGCAGGGATAAGGTTGGCCTCGCTTGTTCTGTTGCTGCTTGGGGTCTCTGCAGTGGGAGGAAGCAGGGAGGAACTTTGCTGTCTGCTGCTTGCCTTTCTTTGGGGAGTGGGGAAGGTTAAGGTGGGGGCTTGTCTCTGTAGCTGTCAGCGGCACTGGGCTGCTCTGTTGATGATCTGAGTGCGACCATGACCGTGTCTAAGCTCTCCCAGAATTTCCTGCAGCTGCCATTGTTCCAGCATTTCCCTCCCCTGCCAGAGCTCTCTGGCCCTGCACAGGGCTCTGTGAGAGGGGAAAGCTGTGCTGCAAAGCAGCTCTGGTTATAGGCTGCCTGTTTGCTGACAGCAGTAAACTCTAAACAGAGTTTGCTGCAGTTGCCTCCTGGTCTTACTGTGCCTCTGTGTTCAAGGGCCAAATATTACAAGGCTGTCTCAGGATATACTGAATTCTTGCTTTGGCTGGTTCCAATGGCTGATCAAGCCCCCAAGCAAGACAGCTCCTCCTCTCTCTTGCCATCTCCCTGGAGCTGAGTGCCACTCCTCAGCCCTTCGGATGTGTTTGGGCTCTCCCAAGGCAGTAGTGGAATTGCTGGGTGACATTCTAGCACTTGAGTCAGCTGCTCCCCAGCCTCACAACTGTCCACTCGAGATCAAGCAAAGCTGAGAGATTGGAACTTGTTTCTGTTTAATGAGTGCTTGCAATAGCAGGGCCTGGTGTTCTTCCTTCCTCTATGCTCAAATAGAAATGAAAAGGAATAGGCTGTTTGAAGGACAACTTTCCATGATTTCTCAGCAGATTCAAATATTGGTTGTGCTCCCTGAGGTTGCCTTTATTGTTGAGCAGACACTGCTCTCATGTTGCTGGGTTTTCCATGTGTATGAGCCCTCATCAGCCCTATTTAGAGAACTGCACAATATCCAAAACCTGGTTTCCCTGAAACCAGAGAAATTTTGGAGTGTGGGTTCTCCTATGGAAAAGAAATAACAAGGTAAAAGTGATTATGCTTTGCTCACTTGCAGAAGCCTTCCAGGCTAGCTGGCTTCTCTGAAGTCTGTTCCTAGCTCATGGGTAACTTCTGTTTTCCAGCTGGACCCACAGGCACTGCAGGACAAAGATTGGCAGCGCACAGTCATCTCAATGAATGGGGTAAGTGTGGCAAACAGAAATTAGCCCTGCTTCTGTACCTCCTGTGGGCCTTATTTCTTTGCTCTTCATTGCAGCATGAAGAAAAGAAAAGAAAATGTTTAAAAAGTAACAGCTGTTCTCTTTGGTTCAGGTGGAAGTGAAGCTGTCAGTGAAGTTCACCAGTCGGGAGTTCAGCCTGAAAAGGATGCCGTCCCGCAAGCAGACGGGCGTGTTTGGGGTCAAGATTGCTATTGTCACCAAGTGAGCTATGGGTCATGTTTATCCCTGCTCTGTTTCAGGAAGACAACTGGCCAGTGGGGTGCACTTGCCTGTGTCTCCTTGAGGGGTTTGGCAGTCCAGCTGCTCCACTAGTGTAGGAGTGTAGATGTGGCTGCAGACAGGAGATGCTTTACAATCTCTGAGCTTCATTTTTTGCAGAGATAAAAACCAGTGTGCACAGAGGCTGTTTACTGACAGCCTATCACTCTTCTGAGTTCCGGAAATCCCCCTTGCACTTGCCTTTTCTGTAGTAGGCTGACATGGTCACAAATTTCCAGAGCCACTGAACAGCCATGTTTCCTTTCCATAATCAAAAATGTTCAAGGTCTTTGGATCCCATTGTATTATTTTAACCCCTGATCTTTTGTCATGAATCATTTGCCAGCAGAAACCTGTTTGTTCTGTTGTATGGTTTGGGAAGTGTGGTATTTCCTCCCCATGGAATTGCATCAGTTTGAAAGCAACAGAGTTGCTGTTTGGGAATCCTCTGATTACCTGGGTAGAGTCATAGGCTCTGGGGGCACTGGGACCTGGCCAAGAGCTCAAGTGCTCAGAAAAGCTGCAGAACAGCCAGAACAAGGCTGAGACAGTCAGAAACCCCTCTGCAGTTTTAAAAGGAGTTTTTCAGCTCAGTCCTGACTGCCTGCTCAGACTTCCTACCACCCCCTTTTCCAGAAGAGGTTTGCACAGGGAAATGTCGGGGTGCTTGTAGCCATCCTGGCTGGCTGGGGAACAGGCACAAAGGGCCTGGGCTGAACTGAACTCTTCTGTCTGGCTTCCTTCAGGAGAGAGAGGTCGAAGGTGCCGTACATCGTGCGGCAGTGCGTGGAGGAGATCGAGCGGCGCGGGATGGAGGAGGTGGGGATCTACCGCGTCTCTGGAGTTGCGACCGACATCCAGGCTTTGAAAGCTGCCTTTGATGTCAGTAAGTATTTGTGTCTGATTTTTCCCTTTGCTCTCTGAGAACCCGCCTGAGCTCCCTGTCAGGTGGCTGTGCTATTTTTAATCTTATGTTGCCCAAGAAGCATTAAGAAGTAGAGATTCTCACTCAAGGAAAACAATTTTAACCCTGGCTGCATATTTTATTTACTGATATAACCCAAGTAACACAACAGGATGGATCCTTGTACCAAACCATGCTTTTTTATTCTTCCCAGCAGACATGAAATGATGGCTTTACCTGCCTTGCCAAATCTTTGTAAATGGCAGACACCTCTCTGGGGGAAAACATCAGCAATCAGAAGTCATAATTTCTTCACTGCTGTGAGGTGTCCAAATTAATAGAAGTCCTTAAAATAAAGAATGTTTTGTGAAAGCAAATGTTCCTTAGAACTAGGAGGGGTATTTATGAAACTGGGGTTGGGTGGTCAGGGCTTCTGTCCCTAACTCCATCTGGACTGATGTGCACAGGCTTAGAAAATTAGATCACTTTGAGCAACCTTTGCAAAGCTCTCTTTGATCTTGAGCAGAAAAAGGCTTCTTATTGGTGCTACATTTAAAAGAGTGGCCTGTATGTCCCAAAAGGCACCTGAGATCAGGCAGGTGAAATGCTTCCGAATTGCTGAGGTACAAAAAGTGAAATTTTTCCCTACTTCCAGCTTCCCTGTGATGGTCCAAGAACTGTTCAAGCCACACTCCAACAGTCACAAGATCTGTGCCAGACACCCAAATTCACCCTCCCTGCATTTTTCCTTCAGTTTCTAGTGAAATTTCCTTCTTGTATTTTCTTTTTAATCACCCTAAGATATCAAAAACCACTGATGAATTGCCACTAGTGCAAGTGAGGGTCTTCCACAGTTTGAAAAAACATTTTTCATTTCTGTGAAATACTGGCTTACACTGCTTTATGAAACCAATGCTGGTTGGTGTTTAGTTCAGGGAGAGGGGTTGGTTTTGTTGTTCTTAATAGTAACAAAAGGGATATAAGCCCTGAATTGCCTTAGCTACACTCAGTGGGGAGTTAGAGAATCTCAGAATCTCTTAGTCTAAGCTGTTAGAGGCAGGGAATTGGAATAACAACTGCTGTTGGTAATAGAAGTTGAAATGCATATAAATACAGTCAAGTAGGGCTTGTTCAGATTCAGGCCAGGTTTGCTGGCACAGCACAGCTAGCCCTGGGAGGGTGAGGTTCCCTGGCTTGATGTAAAGCAATGAAGTGTTTGCAGTCATTTGTACAGTGCTTCTCACTGGAAGGTTGCTCATTTAATCCGGAGAAAAGTAAACAGGAAAACTCTCAGCTATTTGGGCAGAGACGAAAGATAAACAGACCCAAAGCGAGGAAAAGAAGGAATGCAAGGCCAGCAGTTCCTTTACCCTTTCTCTGCTCTCCCCTCTTTCAGATAACAAGGATGTGTCAGTGATGATGAGTGAGATGGACGTTAATGCCATTGCAGGCACCCTCAAACTGTACTTCCGGGAGCTGCCGGAACCCCTGTTCACAGACGAGCTGTACCCCAACTTTGCTGAAGGCATCGGTAGGTGCAGCACAAGGAACCCTCGGTAATGGACACTCTTCCGTAGGAGGCTGCTCTTAGAGCATCATAAAACCCATATTTATAGTGCTGGACAAAAGCTGGAACAAGCTGTGAGGGAGTGGAATGGAGCTCAGTCAGAATGACATTGCCTTCCCACGTGGTGCAGTATGGGTGCTTGCCATGCTGTTCTGCAAGCTGCAAAAGCCCAGGTTTCTGAAGGATAGGTTCAGGACAGAATGCCAGC
This sequence comes from Hypocryptadius cinnamomeus, assembly GCA_013400635.1. NCBI lineage: Eukaryota > Metazoa > Chordata > Aves > Passeriformes > Zosteropidae > Hypocryptadius > Hypocryptadius cinnamomeus. The sequence continues at coordinate 227,302 of VYZP01077279.1, read as the reverse complement.
CTGCCTGCTGGGGCTCTGCACGCTCAATGCCCAGGCAGGCTTCAGGGAAAAGCCCCCTTTGGAGGGGAGGGGGATATGTACCTCATCTTAATGCAGAGAAAAACATCAATGATTGAAAGCCTCAAAGCACTTGAACTGCTTTGAAAAAGAGAGAAAAGGATTCTTAATGCATTTGTGAAATAAAGGAAGGAGATGCTGTGGGGTATTGATGTGCAACTCTGACCTTCCAGCCTGTGATGATGTAGTCACAGTCCTTTTGGGACCATCGGTATTGGCTGTTCTGGAACATGGCTCAGTCAGTCAGATTTGCACTCTCTGCCTGTGGTGATGTCTTGTTCTCTGTCTTGCAGCACTTTCAGATCCTGTTGCAAAGGAGAGCTGTATGTTGAATCTGTTGCTATCACTTCCAGAACCCAACCTTGTGACATTCCTTTTCCTTCTGGACCATTTAAAAAGGTAATATGTGGTTCCTTTACAAATGCATTTAATGTGTAAAGCATCAGCTATTTTGAAGCGTGAAGCCTTTTCTTTAAATACCTGCTGAGTCACACAAATGAAGTATTTGCTGATCTGCTGTGAATGCTCATCAGATAACTATTGTCTCATACTCACTTAGTGAGGCAGTAAATCCTGAATTCCATTTCCACTCATACTGAAAAAGGATTAGAACTGGAGGAAAGGAGTAACAAAAGAGTCAGGGCTTATCTATCACAAATGCAAATTTCTGCTGCAATGTACCTGAGACTGCACCTGCATCTGGATTCACGGACGGGTTTTTGTATAAACCATGAAGATTTACCTGTATTTAAGGTCTAGGGAACCTTGTCTCAGAAGGTGTTTGAAATCCAGTACGATCTATTTTTTAAATTCCAGCACTTTGCCTAACTGCAGTTGTCAGTTCCTTTTGTAGTCAAGTCTTTCTGATTTTGTACATGTCTTTGTAATACGGTTGTACCTGTGAAAAAGTATTGCCATGCATTTGACATTAATGCAATAAGCTGGCTCAATGCTTGCCCAAATGTGTTGATTTGCATAAGTCTGTTGTACATACCAGAGACTGTCCCTGGAGACATGAAAGATAATCTTGTGATTGAGATTCTGGATTAAAATCCAGGAAATCTGGGCTTTAGTTGTGTTTCTGCTGCAGACTTTCCTGCCCTTGGGCAAATTTTTTAAACTTAGTGCCTCGGTTTCTCATTTATAAAACTCAGATATTTATGAAGGTCTGCCTTGTGCATTGTTTCTTCTCCCAGGGTTGCTGAGAGGGAAAGCATCAACAAGATGTCCCTGCATAATCTTGCCACTGTCTTTGGACCAACACTGCTCAGACCTTCAGAGAAGGACAGTAAAATCCCTGCTAACCCAACCCAGCCCATCACCATGACTGACAGCTGGTCACTAGAAGTCATGTCCCAGGTAAAATCCTGAATGTGACATTCCATTTTGTGAAGACACTTTCTGGGAAAGCACAGTCCTGTGGCAGGCCTGGCTCAGTGACCCCGCTTTTCATGAAAACCCCGGGTTTTCATGGTCATTTTTTTGGTAAACATAAAACAACTTTTGCCCTCACACAGACATTTTAGCCTGTCTATAGAACAGTGTTTCTTCAGGCAGGTCAATTTGCATCTGCACAAATACGGCTTTCCATGAAGGAGTGTCTGTGTTTGTGCATCCTGTGTGTGGTCATGCATGGAAGAGTTTTTGGGGAGCTGTGTCCCAGCACCATGCTGCTGGCCTGGGATAAAAGAATTGGCAGTGTTTCCACAATGCTCCTCAGCACTTAAACCACCTTCACTGATGCACAACAAAATTATTTGGCCACTGCTGCCTTTGAAGGCTTCTGCCTTTGAAGGCAGAGGATTGGAGCACAAAACCTGTGTCACTGAGTCAGACTTCTCTGTATTTCTCCGTTGAGTAATGGCAAATTCTAGATTTAATTTTTTCAGTGCTGGAACCACCAACACGATTTTTCCACCTGGAATCTAAAAAGAGTGTCTCTGAAGCATGTCAAGTTCTACTATTTCTACTGCTGTTATACAGCATATTAAATACACAGCTGCTAGATGTCCCAGAGAGAGCTGTGTCACCAGCTCTCACATAGCCAGGATGAGAATGAATTTTTACAGGCCTTTAGTATTACCTTGTCATTTCTCTTTCCAGGTTCAAGTTCTTCTGTACTTCCTGCAGCTAGAGACTATCCCTACCCCAGACAGCAAGAGGCAAAGCATTCTCTTTTCTACAGAGGTGTAGGTGCCTGCGGTACCAACAGGACACAAACTGCTTTAGGCATAACTCTGTCACCCTGGGAAAAAGATGACTGGTGTTTCCTGTGCTGGGGAATTCCAGCACTCAGTGCTTCTGCAGTTTGTTGACCAGAGACAAGCTGGAGAGAATGGAGAAAAACCTCCTAGTGCTGGTAGAACCAGAACTAACCGGAGATGGAGCTGTACGGAATCTCCACTAGAAGGAGCAATAGACACTTGGACAAATGCACCACAGAATGTGGTGATTATTCTTGTTAGGAATGTGACAGAAGGTATTCCTCATTTTATGGATTTAATTTATCATAAAGAAACTTCAAGATTTCTACTGGACCACTTGATAGGACACCCCTTTTTGGGAGAGGGGGCGTTAAAGGATATAACACAACTGTGTCTTTAATAACTGCTGTTTTTCAAGTACTGTTCGAGGCCACAAAAAATAGCATTGCTTTGCAAGAGGAAGGAGAAGAGAAGGGTCTGGGATCTAAAATTCTCTCCACAGAAATTCATGTCTTGAATATGGTTCTAAAGAAATCAAAGAGTTTAATGTACAGCTAGAACTGTTGTCTGGTTGGGGGCTGGGTTTTTTATTTTGTTTGTATGGTTTTTTGGCTCACCCAGCCCTTCCCATAGAAATTTTTGTACACCCCAGAGAAGGAGATGCCCTGCTCTTGCCTGTGTTGCACTTCTGATGGGTTTTGTTGGGTTGAGACAGACTCAACAAAATTAAATAAATAAATACAGCAAATTAAAGAGAGGCAGGGAGGATAACAGTCAGTTATCCTGTTGTTTGTTTGCTTACAAAAGCAGGGGCAATATTTTCCAGGAAGGATTGCTAAATTCCTTAGACCCCACCAAACTTAATGAATATTAATTGGGAAGACTATTAATACCCAACACTCCAAAGAAAACACATTATCTCTGCAAAAGTAATTGAAGAATTTGTGGATTAAAAAAAAAAATCAATGGCTCTCAGTTTGGCTGGCTGCTTACTCCAGACTTTTATCAGAACATCTTTTTTTTTGATACTTGAATTTTTGGAGGCTTTGTACATTGTTTCTACAAGAGTCTTTTTCTGATAGATACAAGCTCTCTGAAAAAATGCCAGAATGTACTTTATGGACAATCTAGCAAGTAGCATGCATTGTGGATTCTCCAGAAATTCCAACTCTGTTTTAATTAAGAGCAGTGGAGAAATTTCTGCAGAATTCCATCTAGCAGTACAAAAGGTCTGGCCAAACACCAATTTTGTATTTCCCTCCCTAAATCAGTTGAAGCTACAGGGGTGGAAAAGGCAGCAGTATTTGTCCAGGGAATTGAAACTGCAGAATCTAATTGCTGGTATCCAGAGCCAGCATTCTGGCTCTGCAGCAGTTGTGCCAAACATCCTGGGGGTGGGAGCGATGCCATTGTCCTAAACTATTCCAGCCCCCACTCCTCCTACCCAGCCATGCAGCATCCATTTAGTGGCATCTGTCCATCATCATCCTGGCAAAAAGTACAGCTGGAAGACAAGGGAAGGAATTGGCACAAAAAGGGGAGGGAGGGACAGATGTTGAAAAATGGGTAGGGTCAGGTTGTCAACATCATTTGCAGGGAAAAATGACACAGAAAGCAACTCCTCTTGTGCTGAATTGCACATTTTCTGATGGGTGATCTGCAAACTCTCAATTTAAAAACATAGCAAAAGAGTGTTTCAAGCAAATAGAAAAAAATTAAAGGGAAACGATTTTGTAGTCACTGTAATTCTGACTGCTGCAGAATATTAGAAATTATTGTACTGTGAAGTTGCGAAATCAGAAAGGAACAAATATAAATTTCAATTTTGTGAGTATATCAATATTTTGCATGCTTTGTAAGGATTCTTATAGGAATTTAATATTGCTTAGTATCCCTCCCTCCTTAGGTCTGGGAGCAAACCTCTTTGTAATGTAATGTACAACTAGAAATTCCTTCTCTCTTGTATGTATTTCCACGACATTCCAACTTCTGAACCCGCAAAAAAGAAAAATCTGTCTGTAGTAGGAGGTGCTTTTTGGGGGAGGGAGGGAATGAAGGCAAGGAAACTTGAAGGCTTAAGATTTTGATTTTTAAAATTTTTATATTCATTTTTTGCCTGTTTGAAGGTAAAAATTGGTCACAATCCTGAAAAACCATTGACTTGAGCCATGTCGTGCAGAGCAGTAAAGCATTCTCTGTGTTTGTTTCTCTGTATTTGTTCTCCCTTTTCCCCAGCAGCTCTACAGCAATTCTTGCACTCCTGCCTGCTCCCACTCAGGGGGATGGACCTGAGGCAGGAGCACTGCTCATGACTTCATGGAAAAGGGAGAAAACCCAAGCTGCACCTGGTGCTGGGTGGTAGCCTTTTCCTTTGGTGTTTGCAATCTGTGGCTGCTCCTTGCAGTGTTGAAACTGGAAAGTAATACCATAATGACTGTGCCAATTTACTTTTGCCCAACTTTTTAATTTTTATTTATATAGGAAGTTAATTTTAATATTAGATTACTGATCTATAGTATGTAACCATGAGAAAATTGCTTTTGCTTTGGTTACTGTGACAGGTTGTTGCTGTCAGTCTCTCATTACAATGCTCAGTTCTAATGTAATGATATCTAACATGCAGGCATGTGGATCAGGGAAAAAAAGTTAATTTAACTTAACCCATTAATTATTTCTGTTAAGTATGAATATGTTTTCCCCAAAGCTGGTAATTTTGGGCTGGAAAAGATAGTGGATCATATTGCTGATGATGAAATAATGGACTGATTTGAAATACGAGAATTGATTTCTTGAATTTCCTTTAATTTTGCAATTCATTTTTTTTCCAATAGTCTTACATTTTCAGAAATTAAGTATTTCCAAAAGGCTTTTATGTCTTTTTTCCCAGGGATGTTGGTTGGGGTTTTTGTTTGTTTGGAGGGGGTTTTTTTGTGTTTTGGCTTTTATTTTATTTTTTTTAATAAGCCTTATCGTACTTAAACAAAAAGGGAAATGCAAAACTTGGCTTCAGAAAAGCCCTTCTGATTTCTCCTCTTACACATTCCCTTGTGAGTTGTGTCAGAAAATTCAACTCTTTAATTTTCTATGTTAAAAGGTACAATATAAACAACACAAGAGCAAACTGGCAAGAAGTTACCCTTTATGTGTGCACTGGGAGATTTTGCTCCTTCAGTTTCTAATGTATTGGAGAGACTTTTCTACAAATGTCACTTTCAGGAACAGGAATCTGAAATGTTTAAATTTTCAGCTAAGGAAATTCAGGTGATTATGATAGTCTGTGTCTCTCCAGTTTAAGGAGGGGACTAAGCATCAGTTTCTTGGCATTTAGCAACTACCTTAAAATTCTTGTGAGTTTTTTTAACACTGAATAGGTTTTTAAGTAAAATTTTAAAAAGTTAAGTAAATGAAAGGAAAAGTTTTCAAAGATGGACAAGAAATAACAGTTACTAGCTCAGAGTCAGCTTTGTGTTTGTGTATGCTTTGTATGGGAGGGAAGTGTCAGAAACCAAATTGAAATACATCCATTCAAATGCTGCTGGTGTTCTTTATTCTTGCACATTTTTAACAAGTTGAGGTAGTAGCTAAGCTATTTCAGGCTGTATTTTAATGCTGCTATTTTTCAGTGTATAGCTAAGGGCAAAATGCAGCAGTGGGGTGCCCGTCCTTGCCAGTGCCCACTGCCCGCCTCGGCTCTGGAATCATCCGGCACCACGCAGCCCTCGTGGTGTTGGCCATGGGGTGGTGGAACCACAGAGGATATTTATGGGAGGTGCAGGATTTTTACAGTTTATTAGTTTTACCTGTTTAAAACTGTTTTATGGTTGTTCCTGTTAGTTTTCTATGAGTTTATTTAAACAAATGGACTGTTCCTTAAGGCAGACCTGGATCTCCAGGTTAGTTTGTCGCCTGTGTAACACTGGAAGGCATCACAATGTGTTCATTCACCTTAATGTGCCATTCTTTCAAGTGTGTATAAAATGTAAACTGACCAGTGTGGTTTTAAAAATGTTTAAAGTCTGATGGCAAAACCCCAGCCTTCTCCAATTCCTCACTAGGTAATCCTTTTGTTTCAGTGCTTGGTCACCTCCTGGGATAATTTTACCAGATGTGGCATTTTTCTTATGGAAGTTTTAGTATAAAATGGGAAATGTTTTAAGAAAAAAACTTCCCCTTTCTCTTTTTACTTCAATTCAAGATGACAGGCACTTGTAATAACAGAAGATCAACACATTTGTGCAGGAACGTGGGCGGGGATTTGCTTCTGTTCCTTGAAAAAGAAAAATCTGAAAGGGCAGTTCCTAGATACAATCAAATTAATCAAATTCTCGTAGATAGTCACTTGTTTCTGCCCTCTTAAATTTCTGCTCCAGGGATGTTTTTCTTTGTAGACTTTGCTAACACTGTCCTACTACTATTAGTGAAAAATAAACATGGTACCATACCCTTCCTTTAACACAGGGCCTGTACAACTGAGATACTGGAGCCTTGGACTAGTATTAGCAATTCTCCGTTCCGAACTAGGATGAAAGAAATGTTCATGTGTTCTGTGAACTTTCTAATTGAATAGAATTAAATCCGTGGATTGCCCTTAACATCAGCAGAAGCTATAAAGGAAGCACTTATAGTTAATAGACTGTTCCTTAACAATCATTAGGGAATGAAACCATCACAAATGGAAAAGGGAAGCAAAATTAGGAATTGCTTAAGGTCATGTTGCTTAGGACTAGAATGAGGCTCTCATTTTGAGTTACAGAAGGTGGCTCATGCCCTAGATAACTGAGCAAAGGCTCTCTTGCCAGTAAATGAACATCAACATGGGAATGCCAGGAATTTAGCTACAGCAGCCTGGCAGTTCTGATGTGCTGCAACCCCTCTTTCTTGCTAGTGAACAGTCACAGTTCAGTGCTAAGAAAGCAAAGCTTATCACTTGCTCTCTATCATTCCTCCCTGAGGCAGCAGCTATAGCACCTGTTTGTTAAACTAGGTGAAACCACCACAAGGAAGAAAAAAGCTCCTAAACTCCTAGAACCACAAAGCTGGACTGTTGTTTAAGCTAGAAGTCTGATTTTGGGCTGCCAGGATAAAATGCCACAACAGCTATAATGACAGAAGGGTTGGGGCAGTAGGCCCAAAGCAAACCTGAGTGTATGTGTTGCCTTGAGTCTCCCTTCCATGACCACATCACTAGATTTATTCCTCTCGGGTCAAACAAATTCATAAATGCTTTTTTTGAGAATTAGAAGATTATTAAATTACCTAGTTTGCCTCCACTGTTGATTCTCTTGTGTTACCATCTTACAGTGACATTGCTAGAGACCACTGCAAAACATGCAGCGGTTTTTACATTTTTTTTTTCCTGCTGCCATGTTTCACCTCACAGTAAGACAAACCCTTCCTTTCCCAACAGAACCACTTCACATCTTTCTGCACTGTAGCAATACCACACTGAGAGGTTCAGTTTGTAGCAGAGCTACAGAGCAGAGCCCTGGAGATAATTAAAATATTTCCAGTCTTTTTGTGCAAAGTGGACCAGGTAGTGCTAAAGTTCTGGGCTCACACAGGGCTGTGTTGTGAACTAAGTAAAATTCTATTATTTACAGCTGTTTAAGCATATTTGGGAATTAATATAATTACAGAGTGCCCAAGCCTAGCAGAAGTGTTTGCTCTACTGCTTTGTCTTAATAACAGTCATGTTCAAATCCTCTTGTCAAAAACGGTTCACCAGAATAGAGAAAGTTTTATTTTGTGCTAGGGCTTTTGCTTGTGTAACTGCTGTGGTCTTCTCCCCTGTGGTAGGATGTTCTGAGAATCTGAGACATTCTACAGATGAGCTGTTTGTCTAATCTGCAGAATGATTTATATCACACGGCATTTTATACCCCTGTGGATGTACAAAAGGGCAGGCTTGTGTACAAAACATCTTCCTGCCTGCAAGGAGACTCCAGCAGCTTCCTGGAGATGACCCCAGGCGAGGGTCACAGCAGGTCCAGCCCAGCAGAGAGCAGAGGCCTGGCTGCTGCTTGGGCGCTCCCATCTCCCCTGGGCAGTTGGACGAGGCTCAGCAGGCAGCTGTGAGCTCCTTCTTGCTGCACCCAACCGAGTGATCAAATGCTGATCTAGAGTAGCTCAAACTTCCTCTATTTTAGTCCCATTTTGGGAGAAACAGGGGCCATGCTAATTTGGGATTATACAAATAGCTGAAAACCAATCAATATCTAAAACCTATTTCATATATAGTAGGTGGTAATGTAAAAGCTGCTATTAGCAAAAGGTCATTTCTCCACAAGAGCTTTTCTACTCCCTGCCTTCTTTACTGCTTCTTACAGCCTAAAAGAAGTCTTGTCTTGGGTTTCACAGTCACATACAAAACTTGCAGAATCCTGGATAAAACTTAGCTATGCAGGGACCAATGTTTCAGGAGTACTAAGAGTGATTACCAAGGTAGCAAAAAGGGGGTAAGGAATTGTTGTGTTGTGATAACTGAAAAGCATGACAATGAAATGGTGAATTAAAAATGATCTCACAACAGGACAATGAAATGTTGTCCTTTCTGTGTCTGTCCAGCAAAAAAACCAAAACAAAACAACTCAGCCTTCTCTTGCCTATGTAAGTTGTGTAGTTTGTTCTTATCTCTAGTATTATAAGTGTTTATAATCCATGAAGAATTCCAAGGAAAGGAGTTAAGACTATTTATTTAAATATAAATACAATTAAATTATATAATTAGTCCTAAATTATCAGATGTAGAAGACAACTTGTTATTGTTTGGATAATTTTGGGTTTCATCAGAGCTAATACTGTTGGCATTATTTTAAACACTACCGTGTTAGGGAGTCAGGTTTTGACATTTTATCCTGCTGTTGGTAGTGCTTCAGTATCTCATAGTGCTCAGTTTTGGGGAAAGAAAACCTAATCCTAATAGTTTAATACGGAAAGGTGTTGAAACCATACTGCTAAACATCTCTCAGTTTAGGCCCAAAGAGAAGGGGAAAGGGAAAAATTGTCATTCTGGATTTTTTTTTAAACTTTCTGAGAAAAGTGGTATGAAAAAGGGATCCAAGAACTGTATTTGGGGGAAAAATGTCTTAAGGCATTTGTAGCCTTTCTTTGTACACAATGTTAAATAAAATCTCCTGTATCTATGTTGTCAGGTTCTTTTGGTCTTATTTAGATAAAAGTGGGCCTACATTACACTGAATGTGTGAATTGCATTCAGCTGAGTTTGCTGGGAATTTAACACTGCTGTTTCAAAACAAAAGCTGTTTCTTGTTTTACAAGGTAAAAGCTGTATCACCTAAAATCTAGAGGTTAGTACACAGAACTAAACTGAAACAACTTGAATGTGTGGAAATAATTTACATGGAAGGTAGAGAAATAGCTGAGCAACCCAGTCCATGTTCAGATCTGTATGAATCCTTTTGTAGGAGTTCTGGTTCAAAACCCAGCCTGTCTCAGACTCTGTCAACTTTCCCCTTGTGTGCAGAGCACTTGAACTGTAGTTAGTGTCTACTAAGAAATCAGCTCTGGCCTCCAGTTCTTCAAATACTGCATGAAATTAGTGGGATTTTGTAGGAATCAGTGTGGAAACTGAATCAGTTATTTAAATCAAGTTAACTTGGTGCTTTATTTAAACACTGTTTAAATTATTAATGTAATTAAAGTACATTTATGTTTGAATATAGTCCAAATTTAATATAATATATAAACCTTTCTACAATAAAAAGATACTTGCTTGAAAGCTCTCTAGCCCATTTCATTAAGTGTGGATCACAAAGTACAGGGCTCCATTGCAACATCGGAAGTAGATAAAATGTAACTAACTGACTGCAGTGTTTAAAACTACACTGAGTATCATGCTTACCCCTGAACTGGGCAAAGAAGGGGAAACTCAATGACTATTATGAACACTTCCAACCAGTGGTGTGGCTGTATAATATAAAATAGTTTTCCAACAGCTTCAATGTGGAATTCTGCCAAATCGTTCTCCCTCTCCCAGAAAGTGAGCCCTTGAAGTGCAGCCACATGGAACAGCAGCCCCTGGATGAGCCTGGAAGGGATCATGTCCTGCACCAGGCACTCTGCACCCACAACCAGCTCCTACCGTGTCCAGCTCTCCGCTGACTGCCAGCCTGGAGCATCCCAGCCACTCCTCCTGGATGCTTTTCCCCACTGAAGGCCCCAGGTGAGCCTGGTGCAGGCCTGAGCAAAGCAGCCGGAACGCACCTGCGGCACCTGGAACGAGAGGGAGCGAACGGAACCTAAGGCTGGAGCAGGATGAGAAAGAACATGAGTATAATGACCACGGATGCTCCGTGCAAATTGCTCCACCTGAGCAGGTGTCTCTCCATTTTCCAGACAGCCCTGAGGCTTGGACAGGCTGCCCTGGGGCAGCAGCTCCCCTGAGGCCTGCGGGATACAGCTGTCAGCGTGAGGCAGGATCAGCCGTCCCTGGCTCTTTGTTAGAAGCCTCCAGTTATGGAGATTCTGTAATCCTCTGGGGCAGGCTAACCCAGAACTAACCACAATGAGAAAGCTTTCCTAGCAGACAGCTGAACCACTCTCACACACGTTACAGCACACAATACTGCCATTTAATGCATTTTTTTTGGCGACCTTTTAAGTTCCAGAACCAAGATCCAAGGCATATGCACTGTCAGCTAGCAGCTTGTTCATTAATTCACTGAGCTGAGCGGCTGCTTCCTGCTGCAAAACAGAAAGCTGAGCCCTTTGTGGGCTACCGTGAGAAATGCATTGTTCAAAACAAATGCCGCCACTTTTCACATCCTTAATACAGAACTAGTGCCATTGAAATGCCATTTTTTCAGCGGATAACTTAAAAATCAATCCAAAGGTAGAAACAGGACAACATTTTGCTGAAGGTATCATGGAGCAGAAAATGTAGCAGAATGACATTGGTCATAGTGTAGGAAAATAAACAGCAGGATTATTACTTAAGCATAAAGGAGCATTTCACTGTCAAACGAGTGCACCATGTCTGTGCAGCCGCCTGCCAGGGGAATCCTCACCAGGTAGGAGCAGGCAGAGTGACAGAGAAATGGACAGGGAAGGGCATCTCGATTAAATTGACTTTAAGACGCACAAACAGAAAAATTTTCCCACCACCTAAATGAAACGATGTTGCAATATCTGGCAGCACACATCCTGCCAGTTTTAAAGGGAATTCTGATGTAATAGAGATATCATTTACTTTGATTTATAATATTGAAAATTTAACTTCAGCAAAGATAATGAGGGAACTGTAAATCATACTTGCCCTACTAGTCTGCAACCTACAAATTCCGTATTCCTGTGAATTCAATTCCTATGAATTCTAGGAAGGAATGTACCTCAAGGGAGAACATGCAACTCAATCTTACACTGAAATGTTTCTTTTGCTAAAACAGCTGAGTTGGGAGAGAAGCTTTAGCCTAAATAGAGGGAAACTTTTACAGGAATGTGTCAAATCAGCACATTTTCTTCATTACTGTGTTCATAGCATTTCCCAGGCAGTGTCTGTAAATACAAACTCTGCTATACCTCCCACCAAAGCACCCACGCTGCAATTTGGGGTTATTAACTTCAGTTGCTGGTTATTCATGACAAGTCAAACATCCTGCACAGTGATGGGCTACAAAAAAGCTGAGCTTAGTTTAGTGTGTTTGAAGGGAGCTCAGACTCTGAAAGCTTGTGTGCATATGAGTTCTTGTCACCTAAGAAGGCAAAGCTGTTTCTTACCACAATGTGCTGGTTTTGGCTGGGGTAGAGTTAATTTTCTTCAAGGTGACTAGTACAGGCTATATTTTGGGTTTGTGCTGAACAGAGTGAAGAAAACCCTAGCCCATTTAAGCCAGGACACACATTGGAACATCTCCTTCTCACTCGAATGAAAAGCTGCAATTATAGATCTGGACAGCAAGGCACAGGTTTACAAGACCCACAGCCCCCCATTCACACTTACGTTTCCTGCACTGAGCTCACTTGGTGCCAGAACTTAAAATATGCATGGTTATTCCTCCGCCTCAAAAACCCCCACAAAATAATTGATTTTTTCACCAGTCCCAGATGCAGGCCCTGGGCCGGGGCTGTTGCCGCCCTCCCACCCTCAGCAACGGAGCTGGGGAAGCGTCTGGAGCACGAGTGTGATGAGGAGCGGCTGAGGGAGCCGGGGGGCTCGGCCTGGAGGAGAGGAGGCTCAGGGGGGACCTTCTGTCCCTTCACAACTCCCTGACAGGAGGATGCGGCCGTGAGGGGTCGGGGTCTGCTCCCGGCAACAAGGGATAGGATGCNGCCCCGGGCTCGGCCCCTCCTCACCGCCTCCCCCTGAGGGGCCGCGCTGTCACCCCGCGGCGGTGACACCGCCCCGCGCCCGCCTCGGGTACCCCGCGGCTCCCTCCGCCCGGCCTGCCGCGTCCTCCCTGTCAGCCGTGTTGCGGCGACCCCGCGGGGCAGGCGGGGGGCGAACGGGGCGNCCCTGGGCCGGGGCTGTTGCCGCCCTCCCACCCTCAGCAACGGAGCTGGGGAAGCGTCTGGAGCACGAGTGTGATGAGGAGCGGCTGAGGGAGCCGGGGGGCTCGGCCTGGAGGAGAGGAGGCTCAGGGGGGACCTTCTGTCCCTTCACAACTCCCTGACAGGAGGATGCGGCCGTGAGGGGTCGGGGTCTGCTCCCGGCAACAAGGGATAGGATGCGAGGAAACGGCCTCAAGCTGCGCCAGGGGAGGTTCAGGTTGGACATGAGGAGCAATTTCTCCACAGAAGGGTTAATCAGACATCGGAACGGGCTGCCCTGGGAGGCGATGGAGTCACCGTGCCGGGAGGTGTTTAAGGAAACACTGAACGTGGCGCTCACTTCACGGCCATGTTCTAGATGACCGGGTGATGTTGGGACACAGGTCGGGCTCTACCACCTCAGAGTCTTTTCCTCCCTACCTGAAGCCGCTACCCCGCGATTCGGAGGCTCAGGTGCGGAGCAGCCCCGCCCTGACGGAGGGGCCGCCNCGCGTCCTCCCTGTCAGCCGTGTTGCGGCGACCCCGCGGGGCAGGCGGGGAGCGAACGGAGCGCCCGCCGGTCCCGGCCGGCGGGGAGGCGCAGGTTGGCCCGCGTTTGCATCCCGCGGTGGAATCGTTCGCTTCACGCTGCTGGCTGGTGGTGTGAGGGGTGGGGGTGCGTGTGGAGCTCCCTGAGGAGAAACGCGGGGTGCCCGCGTTCAGCTTTCTAGCTGGGCTTTGGTGTGTTCGGGAGCACCTTTGTCTGGATTCTGGTCTCATGCTTCTTTGCAGCGCGGTTTTTCTGTCTTTTTGGAGCTGAAAGAGCCTTTAAGTTCCAGTTTTATGCCTGCTGCCTGCCATCCTGTGCCTCATTACTATTTTAGCTTCCAAGTCTGTCATGACCTCATATTACTAGGCAAGGCAGGTTCCTATAGGTGGGCCAAAACCGGTCACCAGTCTGCTCTGAGGGGTTCTGGACGCTGTGTCTTTGGAGAGAAAAACAATGCAGTGCTGTGCTGATGCTCAGCAAACTGCACCCTTTTCTCCACAACAGCATCTGTGATCTCATGAAGTGTCTGTCTGTGCTGGGATCTGGAAAACACAGCTCTCTTGTAGCAGAAAATGTGTCATGTAAGTGGTTCTGCTGGGTGAAAAACGCTCTAAGGAGCCATGGGTTCTGTTGAAGGGCATAGTCTGTGCAAGCTCTGCTCACCCCAAAAGCAAACATAAACCTTCTGGAGCTGCTTCCTGCTTCATTAGTGTGGACTTTGGCTGCTGAAAGATAGGCAGCTTTTAACACTATGGATCACAATATAGTGCTGTAGTAGCTCAGAAGAAGAGAAGCAGTTTCTTCTCTGTCTCCAGCCTGGGTGAGTGTTGTTAGGTAGTTGCTAACAAAAATGAAAAGAGAAAGTCATTGTAAATAGCCTGAGATTAAAACTGGGAAACTGAGACGGGAGTAGTCTCATGTTTCTTGTAACACTGCCACTTCACTTTCAGCTAATGGGAAAACCAGATTCCAGGCTGGTAAACTAGGTGAAGTAAGGAAAAAACCCCTTGATTTCTCAAGATGTTTTTGTATGGCTGAAGATACATGTCTTTTTCTTTCTTTTTTGAATGCAGTGCATAATTGGGAATGAAACCTCTCAAATATTTTTAATGTATTTTTCTATTTCTGTCAAATAAAGGGCCATCTAGTTAGATAATGCAGCCCACATTTTCCCAGTTATTTTATCTGCTCAAGCTAATTGTTTGCATGTGTTTTAGTGTGAACATCAGTAAAGATCTCTTTGATTGTTTGAGGGTTTGTTATATTAAAGTCTGATGAAGGTGGAACATCACAGTGGGAAAACCTCTGTGCAGGGATTTCCAGGTGTGTGGACTGTTCCCTTCTATTGTGATTTGCAGATCCAGGGTATTTTCCCTTTCCCTTTGTGCTCTGGGCTGGTGTGATCTCTGTGGCATTCCAGGCATCTGCCAAAGGTGTCTTCTGCATCAGGAAGAACCTGGAGCTGGAGCTAAGGTTTCCCTCAGTGGAGAGTGTGTCCATAGCAGCAAATCAAAGACAACTTGGGTGTTAGGCTGAGGTCTGGCACGTGCTTGGCCACATCATTGTCAGCATGGGCGTTGGCATGGCTTGCTTGGGCCAGCTGGCATTTTCCTGAGCCATACCTGGACATCATTTAAAGGTGGCAAATGCCAGGGCTAAAACTTCTTGAGTTTTAGAAGTTTCTGTCTAAGCACATGTTGAGATGTATATTTTTATGCTGCAAAGATTTGATTGTACGAAATAAATCTGATGTACAGTCAACATTTTATGTATTGATAGATATGTACTTAGAGGTAACATTTTGAAGTCAAATTTGTGCCGTTTTTGCTTTGCTATTGGTATGAAAGAGGAAAATAGATTCTCAGTAGGTAGAGGCTATGGAAACTCCTTAGGAGATTTTTCACTAATGTAATTCAGAAGCTCTTTTTTGACCTTGTGATGTTGGAGCCTGTCTTGCCAACAAGGATCCACTCCTAGCAGTGTGTAATGCTATTAATGGGACTGAATCACTATTGCTCATTGGGAAAACAGCATAAGAAATGTTAGGCTTGTACTTCCTGGCTTAAAAAATACCCAATTTAGTCTTATTTTTGGTCTTTATACTGAAAAAGGGAGAAGGAGCAATGTTGGAAGCTGATTTATGTACATAATTGTAGCCTTACATGATTAGTTACAAGGAACCTATTACTTGTTTCTTTTGAGCTTATTCCAACTGAAATGATCAGAGAAGCCACCATTTGGAGCACTTAGCAGTAGTGCAGCCTGGAAGTAATCACAGGATTCTATCTTTAAACATAAATAATTCATTAGTAGAGTTTTCACACACATGTGCATGATTTTCTTTGGGAAAGAAGATTTTACTGTCCTACACCTACAAGGCACTGCAACTTTTGATCTTCATCTTCTTGGGGTACTTCAGTTTTGCAAAGAACTGACACTGTGCTGCAAATCATTGTCAGAACTAGTAGCTTCCCAAATTGCAGGGAAGAATAATACAAGGATAAATTCTGAAGTTAGGTGACAGGAGACTTTCTGAAGGATTTCAATCCACAAGGTTTCAGTACCAAAAAAAACCCCCAAAATTAGAACAAGTCACTCATTGCATATTAAATGGTCATAAAGCCACTAAAGCAAAATTTCAGAAGAGTAAATAACAAGTTTTTACTTACTTCAAAAGTTGGTTTGGCATTTTTGAAAGATAAATCTTGCATAAATTTTATTTTCCATCACTGTGTGCCAGAATGGAGCCAAGGTGATGACTGGCAGCAACTAATTGTTAGATATGCAGTTTTATTCAGGAAAATAAAGTTAGCACCTAACATGTAGTATTTAAATAACAGTAAAAAAGAGTTAAGGTAGAGTTGAACTACTTGAGTGATGTATTTGATGACATCAGTCTGAAAGTATTTGTATATTTTGGATGCTAAAAGCATTTCCTTGACTTTGGTCATTTGGCCAGTGTGGGATACATGCTCTGCGCAGGTACATGCAGTGAGTGATGACTTTCTGTGGGATCTGCCTTTGGGGAGGTGGGTGGGAAGCATGACCAGTGTGCTGGTTTCTTACTGCTCCCTGAAACTTTCTGTGTTCTTGTTCCTGCATTTCTGTGGATGTTCTTAATTAAAAGCACACAGTGGTTTTGGCAGATGGAGCCTCCTTGAAGCTTCGGCTGCAGAATTTCTTTGCTGTGTGAGGGTTGGTGCTGGAGAGGCTCCTTCAATGTATTTCACTGCTAGAATGTTGGCTGTCTTTGTATGGACAGGTCTTAAGTGACATGAGCAGGTTTATAAAAATGATCTACTAAAGTTTGACTTTCTCTGTTTAGCCGTAGGATTTTTAATTTTTTTTTTTTTTTTACTGAGTTGCTGGATTATACTGAGCTAAAATTTTCTTTCATTTAGCAAAAAAAAAAATTCTTTTATTGAGGGTTGATAATGGGTGTGCATTTAAAGTAGCATCTGCTGTGCAGTGTCTTTTCAGACAATGGTCTTGCCTGTTTCAATTTGCTCTTCCCTAACAAGTGACCAGCACTTTAAATGGTTAATGGCAAATATTTCCTTGAAGTCCCTGAAGGAATATAGGCTTTTCTGGAAGAGAAAAGGAAAACTAAAGCTACTTTTATAGACATGATTCCTTCCACAAATCTGAGTAACTGTGTCCACTTGAAGTTTTATTTTTGTTTTTATTTCTTTCTGTGACAAAAAAAAAAAACCAAAACCAACCTTATTTCCTTTCAGGGACAGAATCGTGCAAAGCTACTTTGTATCTGCACTTGCTTACATGAGATGGACAATTAATGTCTCTTTTGGAAATGATGAACTTCTTCAATACATACAGTTGTTGGTAGTTGTTGTCATCAAATTATTCTTACTTAGGATTTGTAAATATGAGATGCATCCTTGAATGTGACAGTATAGTTGGATTGAACTATACTGAGGTCATAAAGAATTAGCATGTTAAAATGAAAACTTTGTGACATAATGTTGCTGTTCTTTCTAGTTTTGTACAAAACTACAGGAGAAGGTTTCCTCAGCCTGCAGCATGGGTGTGCCTGTGACTTTGGAAAAATTTTAAGGTGCCATCATGCTGTTCTCCAAAGGTTTTGGTAGTTTGCTGAGATAGATATTACTGTGAACAATGTAAATTCTGTTTGTGAAAACTCAGGAGAAATAGTAAAGACATTTTAAAGGGTATAGATCCAAGTGTGCAGATGGAGTTTCAGTCTACTTTGTTTCATACTCAGAAGTACATTTGCTGTGTTAAAAACATGAAATCATACAAATTCTTGTTACAAAAACTTCTTGACTGTTTCCTGAATATCTTTCTGTATACACACCTGTAAAAAATAAATAATGTTTATCTGCAGAAGAAAATTAAGTCTATCAGTTATGGACATTAGTGTTGTAATATAAAATATTTGAAGGAAAAAAAAATACTTCAGTATAGCCTTTTCTAGTAGAAAAACTGCATTTTTCTGGAGGAAAAGCTATTCTGAGGCCTTCAGTCACACATCAAAGGCTTTCCAGGAAACCTGGAGATCCAGGAGCTTTTCAAAGAAATACCTTAAAAGTGTTTCACAGTGGAAAGTGCACTTGGCATTCCATGAGGATATCAGCACATCAGCAGCTACATCAGCTAGGGATGCTCTTCTGGGCTTTTAGTGCTTTCCCAGGCTGTGTCCCTTGTAGAATGCTGCACTCCTCCAGCAACCGAACTGTCCCAGGGAACAGTGGTTCCATACACTGGCTGGTGATTCACCCTTTTCTGGAAGGCTTGGAATAAAATTTATAAGAGAAATAGTCTTACCCTTTCTCCCTGGGGAGATAAAAATTTACCAGTAGATGGAAACCTCTCCATCCTGTCCCAAGGACTTTTTTTCCATATGACTCCAATTTATGTCCTTGAGCTTCCACACTGGGGCCGGTAACTGCTCCTCCCTTAGTGATACCAGAGTATTTAGGAAGGATTTGCATGTGGCTCTGTCTCTGCTCTGTCTGCCAAGCCTGAAGCCTTTAAACTATGTAATGGGTGTACTGTTGACAGGTCTTGGAGGTGAGGAAAGATGTGGAGCACTGCACAGAATTGAAATCTGTAGATAGCCAGGCTTCAGACCCCTCAGTGGCCTGTTTTGTGACGTGGTGATAGCGTAAAAATAACACGGTTCATCTGTTCCCTGGAAGAGTGTGGCTTGGAAAGCGTTGGTGGTTTGGTGGGGGACAGTAAGAGGTTCATTTAAAGCAGGGCTGTTTCTGAAAGGCCAATAGCCTGAAACTGAATTAAAACAAATTTGGGGCTACACCATCTCTGAAAGGATGAGACTTCCTTCTTGTTCCCAGTCCCGCTGCTTCCTTTGCATAGTATCTAGCAATTACAAGGTGAGTCAGATCAGTCCTGATCTGTCTGAAAGACCAACTCATCAAAAATAAGCTGTGATCTCTAGAATGGAGAGAAGGGAGAGGACCGAGGAAGGGGTGGGACTGCCTCTTTAGGTGGCAAGGTACAATTAAGTTATTTTCATGACTAACTTAAGCAATCCCCAGCAGGCACTTCCCTCCCCCAGCCTTAGCAAGATTGACTTGTGCATAAGCCATTCCCATTCAGGCCATTTGTTTGGTGCATCTGAGACCAGGATGGTCCTTCTGGGCTTGGGAATCCCAGAGCTGTAAGCACCTGGGGCCTGGGAAGGTCCTGAGGTGACGTATCTCTTTATTGCTTCTTCTGTTCTCTGGGACTTTTTTGTTGCAATGCCTTCAAGAATGTTGTCAGACCAGGTTGGTGGTGAAGTGGACATGGTGAGCACCCAGTCACCTCCCAGTTCCAGAGGGCCAGGCAATAGAAAGTCCTCAAGCTGAGAATTAATCAACTGCTGGTAAGAACAGATCTATCTCCATAACCATCCTGGTATCAGTACTGGGAGTGTTTGGATTTTGCATGAACTGAAGATCTGGTGGAGTGTTTTGGATGAGCATGAGACCTAGTGAAAGTTAATCACTTCTCTTACAGGTTTTACCTGTAACACACGTGTGCTGGGAGCTGCTGGTCTGCCTCCTGAAATGGCTCTTTGCACGTCCTGTCTCTGTCCCCTTCCTGTGATGGGCACCTGGCTGCTGCCTGCCTTACTCCTCCCTGGGAACTTGATGCAGCAGAAGCCTTTGCTGCAGTTGTTGATATCTGAGTTCAGCTGACAACATTTACAATGGACCAAAGGGAGGAGGTCACCACTGGTCACCTGCTCTTTTGACCGCTGGTCAGCAGCGCTTTTGGGAACAGCTGTGCTGGAGAGAGAACATTGCAGTGAAATGTTGTATGCTGAGCCAGTCAGTTTGAAAGGGAAGGAAGCTGTAGTGTTGGTCCTACACCTTTTGTTGTGCTGTTCTACCAACTCCCCTGGTTTTAAAATTGTCATGGCTGGTTTTGAAAGTACTGCCAGGCAGTGCCAGGGGAATTTCCATGTATGTGTTTGTCAGTAGGACTCATGACTGTAGGAATCACAGCAATTAACACTGTAAGCATTCTACCAGTGGACTTTGGTTGTTGTGTGAGGGATACAGTATATGCTTAAGGTTATAGGACACTAAATGCACCTTTGTAACTGGAAGGTCGTTGATTTTTAGAGTAACACTTGCTTTAGAGCATGCTTGGAATAGCAGGTAAGAGCGCTTTCCATTAATAGAGTTAACTGATCAAGTATCACTTTTTAGATTACTGGGGTTTATGCTTAAAGCTGGCCAGTCCTTTGGCTGGGAAAATTTGTGTGTTAATTTTATTTTCCTGGAAAACAAGTGTCACTGTAGGAGTTAGCTGTTTTATCAGAATACTAACCCAAGGGTTTTACGGGTTTTAAGGTAAGGTTGAGGTATCTGCTATTTGTTCAAGCATGTAAAATCTGACATAGAAGTGCCATTGCTACCCAGGAAATAGGTATATGCTGCCTCATCTCTTAGTGTGTGGCTTAAAATTGGGATGCAACTGTGAAATTCACCAAAAGGAGTGAAAAATGACAATGTAACCAAATTACAACAATTCAACACCTAGGAAACAAACCCTACTTAATAGTAATATGGATAGTGTTTTTATCTGGACTGTGAGCAGTTGTAGTTAATGGGCATGCTAAGGGTGCTGAGCCAACATAGAATGTTTTGTAATCAGCTCAATGGATATGATAGATACCAGTAAGGTATGGATTTACCTGGTCTGTTACTCTGTTTTTCAAAGCTATAATTAAAAAGGTCTGAAGCTGCAGTCAGTGTAGAAGCTCATGCTGGGACCAAGTCATGGACAGTGTTGCCCTTCCCTGTTGAACAGTTTCTCCATGCTAGTTGATGAACAGTTGTTTTTTCTTTCCTTGGCAGTGGTTTGAAATAGCAGTTGTTTGAAATAGGAGCTTGAAAACAAGACTACATAATTTAATTTTGTTATGAAAAGGCCTTTAGAGCACAGTTTGTGAGTTCAGGAGTTCTGTAAATGTTCCTGTCACTTGTCTGGAATGTTAAGTATTGCAACGGTTACACATCACTTGCAGCAGCTACAGCTCTGAAGTTTTCTCCAAAGAAGGAGTAGAGAAGTTGAGGTGTGCAACAGCCAATTCTTGCCCAAAGCTCTGGTCTTTCCTCCCTTCTGTTTGAAAGAGAAGTAGCAATAGCAAGTGCAACTTGAAAACAGTGGATGGATAGCATAACTTAGATGGAAAATTCCTATTTTTGTAATTCCACAACTTGTAATGGAAAACTGTAAAAGCTCTTCAGAATTTTTAAGACAGAAAGTAATAGAAAGGTCTTTTCTCTCTAAAAGACTCCCTGCAGCCATTGCTTCAGGAGTGCAGCCCTGTGTGCTCCGTCTGTATTGCACTGCAATGCACAGTTGTGTATTTTCCTCACAGCCCAAGGACATAGCAGACGCTGCCCACACTGGCACAGGGATCCAGCTCACCTGGAGCTCCATCCCACCTGGAGCTCCAGCCCACCTGCAGCTGTGGCAGATGCCTTAGGAAAGAACCCAAGCCCAAAGTCTTCCCTCCTACCCTGACTGCTCTCCCACTTTGTAATTAGTTTTGGTTCAGAGGGGTTTCTGAGCCCTTTGTGCTCAGATATTTAACAGCCATTAGGAAATTTCTGTACCTTGTGTGTGGCCAGTCTCCCCATCTCCTCACACAATATACATTAAACATACAGCTCACTTTTTTTAAAATTTAGAATCCGGCTCTAAATTAATTTGCTGGTCTTTAGTTTTAGTTTTTTACTGGAAGAGATGATTAACAGCCACTCCCAGTTCTGCCTTCTCGATGCCATTCTGGATTTGATAGGCTTTTGTCATGTTCCCTGTGAGATATCTCATGGGAGCTATTATATACCTTTGATCTTATTTTTGCTCCTTGCTCAATCATTTTAAGGTCTGTAAGAATTATTATTTTTTTTTTGAGGTTGAGAGAAGAACTGCACATAGCAATTAAAGTGTGGTTAGATGGGCAAAAAATTGATCTGTTGAGTGTGATATTTGTATTTTATGGTTCATTCTCTATTCCTTTCTTTAATAATTTCTGGAGTAGCTTTGCTTTTTTTCTTTTCCTTATTCCAAACACTGCACTGGTAGTTTAATGGAGCTGTGAATCAGAATGCTGTAGTCTTGCTGAGCAGTAATGATACACTGAGAGCACATTTATATTTGAAGCTGAGGTTGCTTTCCCCCGAGAGATAGATGTGTTTGTGTTTACCTATATTTAATTTTGTTTGCTGTTTTTATTGTCCACTTAGTCTCATAAGGGTCTTTGTGATTCCGTGGACTCTCCTGTTATCCTTGGTATCTTAAATTACCCGCTAGCATCAGCAAACTTTCAAGTCACTAAAACTGATGTCTTGATCTTAAGCAATAAAAGAAATGCACTATTTGCTCTGGGCTGTTGGAATCCAGTGGTTTATATATCATGTTTGTGGAATTATTGAGCAAGAGACGTTGTTGTAGAGCGCTTGTGCAGCTTGCAGGCTGAAAGTTATAGATATAGAGAGCTGTGTCTCTTTCTAGATAGCTTCTTTCATATTCCAGATATGAAACTTTTTGGTGTCTGTGCTGTCTTGTCTGCAGAGACTTGGGGAAGTTCTGTGTCTGTGTTTTACAGGGGGTTGATAAGGCTGTATTTTATAATCTCTTTGCTTTTCTGCCTTTTGGGACTGTGTAAGTGACCTGAAAATGTCATTCCGTAATTATTTGGGCAAAGTTGTCAGCCTAAATATATCAAAACCAAAGAATTTGTGCAAATAGAGGGTGAAAGTGTACTGACTCTGTTGCTCTTAGATGCGAGCAATTTCTTCTGTAACTTGGGTATTTGATTTTCCACAAGTGCTCAGTATCCTCAGATTTGAGGGATTGCTTGCTTCTTTTCTTTTTTTTCTCTTAAAAGATAATTCCAAGACTTTTTATAATTTTCTTAATAATTCATGATTTTTAATAGGTAGCACTGCTTAATGACTTTCAAAAATACTTTTGTTGCTTAACCCTCTATTGTCTTCCAGGCACAGGAAACTATGTTCTGTACTCTTGTAACTGCTACTCTTTACTTTTGTGACAGCAATATTAGCATAAACAAGCATATTAAATAATGGATGAGATTAAGATAATCACAGTGAGGAATCATCCCTCCCTGCCCTGCTTCAGTGCTCAGGGTTCTGAAGAGTAATGCTGAAAGCATTGCACGTTGGCTGGCTGGATGTATCATATCAGTTTACAGTCAGGAGCAGAGCTATGCTATTGGGCAAAACAGTTTTAAATTATTATTTATGCAGTTGTGTTTGCAGCTGGTATAAAGTGCAGGACTGGTTCCACATGCCTCCACCAGAGCAGGGAGAGCACTCCTGAGCAAGTTCTCTTTTTTCTTGGACTATGTGTGCTGTGGAAAGAGAGACGCCTGGGAAAGGATACAGGTTAGAGGGAATAGTTACAGTTTAGTTTAGGAATGCAGACTTTCTAGCTGATATTTTGGTGTTATTTTGGCTTTTTTCCATTTTGATTAATTGATACTATTTGTGCTATCATTAATCAAATGTTTTCCAGCAACATCTTCTGCCTGTTGATGAGTATTTTCTTTAGTAGTGGCTTTTTTTTCTTTTTTTTCTTTTTTTTTTTCTTTTTTTTTTCCTGAGGAGGAGGAGGAAGTGTGTATAAAGGGAAAGGAAGTCTTCAGTAATTCTTTCTTTCTCCCCAGGGCAAAATATAAAATACAGTTTTATATGCAGTATTTTCTTTTTAAAACAATAGTGAAATAATATTTTAGTTCTTGTTTGAATTGTTAATGCTGTATGTTATTCCTCAGAAAGCTTCCTTTGGTTAGAGAGTGTTTTATTTCTTACTTTAAAATTTCTTGTTAAATTTTCTTGTTGGGCAGAGACAAGATTGTTGTTGATTCTTAATACTGTTTCTTCCTAAGGAATGTAGTAGTGTTCTTCAGAAGCACAAAAGTAGTTTTTATCTGCCATACCTGCCTTTTGAGAAACTGGGTGAAGCAGGGCTTTTTCTACTTACAGTCACGCAATATTGATGTCTTCTGTTTTCAGTGCCGAAACCCCATCTTCTTTTTCCTTTCTGCAGAAGGCAGGAGGGGAGAAATTGGCACAGAGAAGCCATAAATTCACTTTAGGAGTCTTACTAAGCAGTTGCTTTTAGAACCTGTAATGCTAATTGATGTCTTGTTCTTATTTTGTGTGACCCATATTTTTCTCAGTTTTTAAACTCTAATGATGTGAACTTCTTTAATTAGGAAAGTAACTACTAAGGTTTAGTTTCCCTGGAATTAAAACAGGAACAGTGGTCTCTAAACCTTCTTGTCCTCTATGTATCTTTAAAGTTTCTGGAAATATAGCTCTACCTTTCAGTTTCAGTGAATCAAAAATACTGGTTTTGAGTGTCAAATATATGGATATTTTGAAGTAATGCTGTGATGAAACATGAGGATTAACTGACACTGTTGAGTTTTGCTTACTTCCATCACTGCTTTGCAGTTGCTGTTCTTGAAGCAAACACTGTGGCATGTTTTCAGGAACACTTCTCATGGATGAGAAACATTTGGGTTCACAGAGTCTTGTCACTGCTGACCCCCTGAGATATCTTGATACCAGTAAAAATGTTTTTTTCTGTAAAAGGTAGTGTTAGCCTGCATCTCTTTGAGGCCATCCATCCAGTGGGTTATGTTATTCTTACTTGCTGTAATAAACAGATCCAGCTGTGTTTGCTGTGCATGCAGAGCTCGTGTGTGCTGTCTCTGGCTTTGCAAGGTGTGATGAATGTGCTCTGCAGACGTGAACAATGTGCATTGCAAGCAGCCAGTGCTGGGTGTCTCCATGCCAGCCAGAGCCACTGCTTTATCTGCATTGCCAGGCAAGGTCGTCAGGCTTTGCCAAATCACAGTCATATCACTGCCAGTGCCCTAACCCTCCTGGAGCACTGCCTTCTCACTCTGTGAGCTGTCAAAAAGGGATGGTTCTGACTGACTGGATTTATCACAGGTGTGTAGTTTTCCTTTGGGATAATTTTTTTAATGCAGTCGGCTTAGCTACAAACTGCGCTCTGAAAATTCATTTGGTTGTTCCTCAAGTGTGCTATGGGCAATTTATTTATGTCTGTAAAACATCAGAAATACCACTCAATAGTAAAGATGCCAGTTCTACTAAAGAACTCTATCCTCTTTAGTATTTTTCAGTTTTAGTTTTCAGTTGAGTAAGATCAAAAGCACAAGTAAGTGACTCTTTAACATGAAAAAGACACGAAATAGAAGTGTGGCAACTTAGATGGTAACCAGTGTTACCATCTGCTTCTGGAATCTAGTAGGCAGTTGTACCACTTAATATTATGTATGTATAGCTAGCATATTACCTTCATGGGGCTTTTCTGGTTTGGGTTTTGATTTTTTAAGGAGTCTCTCATTTCAAATTATCTCTCAGTTATTTAGTCTTCTGTGA
The DNA here is from genome assembly GCA_013400635.1 of Hypocryptadius cinnamomeus. NCBI lineage: Eukaryota > Metazoa > Chordata > Aves > Passeriformes > Zosteropidae > Hypocryptadius > Hypocryptadius cinnamomeus. The sequence goes on along the minus strand of VYZP01077279.1, from coordinate 202,061 downwards.
AAGTATTTTGATTACTTGTAGCTATGTGGCAGGACTGGTGCATTTTTGACATTGTGATGATGAAACTGCAACAGCAAACAAAGTTTTCTGTGTCTGTTCATGGCAGCTTTCAGAGCTGAAGGGAATCTGGACGCTATAAACAAATATTTTCAATGTTTTAAGATGAAGCTTCCTGTTGCTTCTGTTAACAGTACTTAGGGATCTGAGGAGGCAAAACTCCTGCAGTTTTACTGACTTTTGTCAAAGTCAGAATTGAAATATACTTGTGTGCAGCTGACGTGGTGCTCAGAAGGAAGGAGTATGTGTAAGGGTATGATGTTAATTCTGTTAGCTAAAATTATTTAGTACTTCTGACCACTGTGTTATGTCAAATGTCTCATGCATGCAGTCATCAGTTTGCTTTTTTGTGCCTTTGAAATGCTTCAGTTTTTAAGAGATGGAAATGACTGGACATGTTTCATGTTTCCAGTCAGCTGTGAGATATTGGGTTCACATAAACCTTATCACTTACCTACACCTGGAATCCCTAGGACTGAAAGTGGAGTGGAGATGTCCTCGTAATCTCCCATCCCATGACATCTGACTCAGGGGTGATGAAGAAAACAGCTGCCAGCTCTCACTCTTGCAGGAGGAGAAGATCCTGGTGTGTCTAGTCTTTCTGGTAGCCCATGCTTCAAGTTTTGGCTGTTCTGTTAGTCTGTGCTTCCTTGGAATCAGCTGCTGTTGTAATACCTACAGTTTTCTGCTGTGGCTGCTCCTGGTTTGGATAAAGCCAGCTTTGTTTTCTGGGCTTTCATCTGTGCTTGTGGGTGGAATGGCAGTGCTGGCAGTTGTCTGCTGTCAGAGACAGCAGGCTGGGCCAGGCTGCAGGAGTGTCCTCGCTGCGGGCCATGGAACCCAGGGAGCTGCTTCTGGTTCCTTCCTGCAGATAATCCTCAGAATCACGCGACTCGTGTTAAATTTTGTAAAGTTTCGTGTGTTTATTATTGTGATTTTTAACAACTGGTTTGAGGGAATCTGAATTTTTCAACTTCTTTGGATTTTTTGTGCAGTAAGTTTTTCTCCACAGCTGCTGTTAGATTGAGCTAGTGGTAATCTTTTCTCAGATCCAGTGTTGTTGGTAGTTAAGCTGTTGCCTGAATACTCCCACAGTGTTTTCCTTCCCACACAGTCAGAAATAAAGGACATTGCTCCCTAATAAGCCTTTCTTTTGCTGGCTAATGAGTGAACTCAGCAACATGGGTTACTTATAAAATATCCTCTGTTCAATGCCATTTGTGGAACAAGAACTGAAAAAATAAAATATATTACAGTTTGGAGCGGAGCTGTAGGAAGTGCTTAGTCCTTAGCAAAAATCTCTTTTAAAAAAAAGGCAAAAACCATTGGTCAGTCACATGCATTTTGTTTGGCTCTAATTTGTGGTCTTTGCTGCTCTTCTGGATTTCTGGTCTTAAATAGAACATTATAAAAAAAGACATTGCTTTTCATCTGTATTTTATGTTTAAAATCTCTTTCTTTTTGCTTGTAGATTTGTTTGTAAATGCATCATAAACAGACAGCCCAGAATGAAGAAAGCAAGCAGGAGTGTTGGCTCAGTGCCCAAAGTGCCTGGAGTAAATAAAGCTCCAACAAGTGAAAAAGCCAAACCAGAAAACGGCTCCTCAGTGTCTGCAGTAACGAAACTCTCCAAAACTGGGACATCAGCATCTCTTTTGAAGGTAATAACTGGTAGAACATTCTGATTATTTGTAAATTTTGCACTAAAACTTTAAAAAGGGTAGAATTTCCAGGCTTGTCTTTAATGCAGCTTAGACTGGAGGTTGCATGGGTAGCTGGAGGGAATCTGGGTGGTTACAGAGCGCTGGGCAGGGTGACAGGATCTGGTGTGTCATTCATGCTGTACTTTCATTCTGCAGCAGGAGATGCAGAGCAATGTGCTGTGCAGGACTTGGCTGTTGTGCAGAAGGAGCAGAGTGGAAGTTGTGTTCTGGCGAGTGTTATTTGTTTGGTGTTATGCTTGCATGGTGTCAGTGACTAATAGGATTTGATAAGAGTTATTTATTGATTCTGTAAAAAGAACTAATGAAGTATCTAACATGAGAACTTTTTTACATCAGTGATCTGTGTCGGGTCAGTGCAGCTGAGTTCTTCTGGCTGTTTTGGCCTTTGCTTTGTGTTGAAGTACTACTTGAGCTGAATTTTCACAAGTTGATTCTTGCTCCCAGAACAAGTTCAAAGGTAGAGGTTTTCTCTTACAGTAGGAAAAGAGGGCAGTGTATGGAGGAGCATATGGCTTCCAACAAACGATCAGACACACTGAGGTGTGCTGCTGTGTGGAGTTTTCACCTGGGAGCAACCACATCTGGGCTGGATGGATGGAATGAGCCTGTCTGGTCTGCCTCCTTTTCCTGGCATGGAGACGTGGCTGGATCCAGCTCCTTTTGCTCTCTGCAGCCCAGTGTGCAGTGCTGTGCTGCTGCTGCCCTGGAACAAATGAACAGGGCAAGGAACAGGGTGTCCAGCAGGGACCTGAACCACTGTCACTGACACACAGGAAGCCACAAAGGCCATTTAAGTAACTGGCAGATAAAGATCCAAAATTAAAGAAGTGTAAGAGTTGAGGTCTCTCTGTAATAGCCCTGCAGGGTCACTGAAGTCAAAAGGTGTGTTCCCTTTCTCTTCTTCCTTTTCTTGTATGGAAGAATGTTAATACTTTTGCTGGTGAACTTGCAAGCCAGGTTTCAGGGAGGTTTTCTCCCAGTGCCCCTCCTTTCTTCCATCATCCAATGCATCCAATGCAGTTTTCTTAGCTTTAAATAATCTTTTGATGCTTGTTGACACTACATGCTTTATATTTCTAGAAACCTCTCAAAGCAACTAAAGTCCTTTGTAGTTTACTTATCAAGTTTCTTATGTCATACCTCTCAGGGAGATAAAGGAGGAGGATGATGTAACACTGAACAGATTTGACCCAGTATGCTTTAACAATTTTACTTATATTAGTAACACTTCTGGCTATGTTTTGGTGTGGGATTAGAATTCATGACAATTTATGAGTTTGAGGCACAATGAAAATTTTCTTTTGATTACTAAGGCTTATCTCAGGTTTATGTTCAGCCAGGCTTACTCATACAGTTGGATGTCTTTTTCTTGTTATGGTGCTGTTGTGCCAGCTGTGTGACTTAACGGTAGTGATGAATCTTCTTTGAGTGTTCTGTACTTATATAACAAAGTTAGTTGTTTGTGGGGTTTTTTTGTTTACTGGTACTGACAAATCACATAATTTCTGGCTTGAAAGAATTATCAATAGAAGTTGCATTTTTAAAAATACTTTTTAAATATGATTTTGTATTTGATATTGTTGATTAAACATTTGGCATATTGTTTTCCTCATAGAGGCTGTAGGATATTCTCTTAGAGTTGATGAATTGGTGTGTGTTATTAAATTAAAGTTTCTTTTAATATTCTTTGACAAAAAAAAAGCTAGCATTAAATAACTATTGCAATGCTTACTGATTTATTCAGTCCTTTGAGATGGATATTATTAAAGAGTAGAAATACAGTACCACGACAATCTAAGTTCAGTCAGTAATAATGTTGCAAAATGGAAAATTATTTTGTAGTTCTAGCATCCCCTTCATGATATAACTATAGGCCAGCATTCAGCTTTAGGTGGGCTTCTTTAGCTGCATTGTCCCATACATTTGTCCTTTCTTGTGGAGTTTTCAGAATGTGTGGACAGTGAGCACAGGAAGAAACCGTGGGACCCACCCTTCAGCAGAGCTGAGCCTGTCCCAGGGTCTGTTTCCCTGTGCCCTTGGCTGGTTCCTTCTCTGTAGTTTTTGTCTCCCACTTTGCCCAGCACTTGTGTGAATGTTCAGCACCCCACACGCTTTATTACTACAGAAGTTGAACTGCCAGCCACTTTTAATCTGTCCAAAAATACTCTACAAATAATGTGTTCTTATTTTTAAGATCATTATTTTTTGACTTCTTCAGCTAATGAGCTTGTGATCCTGCTAACACTCCCAGCTGTAATTAGACAGCAGCTGTACTTCAGACGAATTGCAAAATCCACTGTCCCTGAAAACCCAGGACTTGGAGACCAATATTTGAATATTAAAAATTAGAGTGTGTTTTCAGTATTCATGTGTCTAGGCTTCTATTCTGTTTGCAAAATGCAGTAACTTAATTACAGATTGTTGTGAAGTTTGATGTTTGAAAAACTCAAATACAGCAACAACAACCATCAAAGAAAATCTTAGGTAGGAATAATTATATATATATAAAGGGATTTGAATGAGATGCAGTAAATAGGATATACCTGTTGGGAAACTAAGATGAAATGAATTGTATAGGTCATTATTCAAGTTTCGTTGCACTGAAAGAAAGTGGTGAGAGGAAAACAGAATATGAATTGTATAATTATAAAGTGTTTTTTTATACAGAAAAACAAAATAGGTCTGGATAAGCATTTCTAATTATGGGATTTTCTAATTTTTCATATTTTAATGTAGGAGTTTTTATGCTAAGCAGGATAGCACAGCTCTTAGTAAATGGGAAAAAGCTGTTTGATAAATATACACCATTGCTTTTGCTTCAATTAAAAAGATATGCTACAAAAACACTTTGATTTTGAAGGTTCTGAACGGTTGCCATTGTAGAACATGAAGAAGAGAGTTGCTGGTTTGTAATTTTTCCAAAGCTTTGCTAAATAGTTTTCTTTGCCAAGAGTATAATGTTACAACTTTGAGAAACTGTTTACTAATTGGCTGCAGAGGAGGCAGTGCCTTCCAACCTAGACCAGAAATAGTTTATGGGTAAGTCAGAAGAAGAATGGCTGTCTTAAATTCCTTTGTTCAGCAAGGACTGCAGATGAGTAATGTCTGAACGTGTGTATTTTACTTAGTAGAGTTTTTTTCCTTCAAGCTGAGTCACATTTTGACCTATTTGGCTTGATAACATGTACTTGTACTCTAAGTGTCTAAAAGCTTCATCTAATTTCCCCAGTCTTTCAGCAGGGTGAAGATGCTGACAGCTCATAGTCTGTTTGAACTATCACGTTTGCAGGAGGGTGGGCAGATCCAGCAGCAAAGCAGAAAATCACTGTTCTGTGCCTTTTTGTGATATTTTGGTTTAGGCAATAGTTGCACAGGGTTGTTTCTCTCCCCCTGTGCCCCCATGCCCACAAAATGAGCTTCAATTAGATACAAAATCTAATCAGATCACAGGTAAACCAGGATTGTTGTACACCAGTAGTTTGTGCTCAGCCTGTCCTGCTCACGAGTTGGGTGGGCTTTATGGCTTTTGTAGCCCTCTGATATTTTTGCTTTCCTTTTTATATTTCCACTGCCTGTGCCTGTTTGCATGGCTGTGTGACACAGCAGATCAAGGAGCTGGTCTGACTCCTGGGAGGAAGGAGCCCTTGGAAAAACCTTGTTTGCACAGCAAACAACAATGGCATTTTCAAAGCAGAAAAGCCAGCTTTAGATGCACATCAGACTAGATCCTTGGAGTGATGTGTTTTCTTCCAGCCTTTTATAAACCTTCTCAGAAGGCTACACCATTTCTTACATGATTCAATAAAAACATGCTTGTCCTAGTGGATTTTACCCTTACGAATGGATATTTCTATCTGTAAATTTTCTATATTTCTATCAATTGCATGCAGAGCAAATATGTTCTCCTCCCAAAGCTCCCTTTTGTTTTGTAGATGCTCTTTGTAAATGGCAGAGATCCCATCCATGCTCTTCCCACAGTGCTGTGATCAGTGTTCCTAGCTGTTCTGGAATTGGCATTTGCAAAAAGAGACTGTAGAGAATAGTGTGACGTGCAGCTATTTTTTTAATTAAGCAAGTGTACCTTTATTCTAAATGTATAGAATTGTAATGTCTGCAATATAGTTTTTAATATGGATGTGTGTAGGAGCTGTAAGTTATGAACTTGAGACATGATGGGAAGCAGCTGGTTAACTCCTAAGCAGTACCTTTTAGCTGGGATGTTGGAGGAGAGTTCCAATGTGTTATCCAGCTGAATAGTACAGTTGCTCAAGGAATGCTGCTAGCACAGCTGTTTCCTTTTAATTTTTTTTTTCTCATATAAAGGGAAAAATGTTGAGCACATTTTGATTTTCACCATTTGAAAAATTGTATTTTAAAGAGTATAAAGTGTGCCAATTAATGCTTAAGAGCTTAGTATTTCTAGACTTTGCTTTATTCTGAAATTTGTATTCTCTGTTTGGGAGTCTGGTTTTTTTTGAGAATCCTGTTCTTGCTGCCTTGTCACATTCCAGGCAGCTTTTGTGGCTAACAGTAGTTTCAGGAACAATCATATGAGGTTAGACAAAAAGTCCATCAAACAAATACCCCATCTCTTAAAATTCCCTGGAAAAGAGCTTGAAAGCAAGGCAAGGATATACGGTGAGGGTGGCTTTTCCCCTGCCTCTGTCCTAGTTTCTAGTGGTCTGTAGCTTAGTATTTTAAGCTAGAAATTGTATTTTGCTAATGTTGGATTGATTTTTGTTCTCCTTTTATTTGTGCTTTTTTTGTGAATTTGTCCACCAGAAAATATTTGATCGTACTCAATTGAAGGATATTGTACTAACTTCCTGGTATTTAGTGGTTAAATTACCTAAGAATTGCCTTCATTTTTATGCATAAGCAATCTTCCAGTCAAAATGGAGAAGTTTTACACTATAATGTTTTACTGTGCTTTAATTGATTTTTTTAATTATTTTTCTCCTTGGTACTGAAAGATTAAGAATTTTTGGGGGCAGAGGGAAGTTTCAATGCTCATTTTCCTCATCTGTGAGGAGTTCAAGTTCCATTTCAGTTTACTGACTCTGCACAGTGCAGTGCACTTACACTTTTCAGCATTCTTGTATAGACACATGACTTGTCAAATATGTACTTTTTAAACTGTAGGAATCTTTAACAGTAGAAATGTTGGCTATGCAGACTTCTGGGCCAGCTGTTTTAAAGCTGCTTCTTCCCTTTCTTTCAGACTAAGAGTAACGATGACCTCTTAGCAGGGATGGCTGGTGGCGGCGGAGTGACAATGACCAACGGTGTCAAGGCCAAGAAGAACTCCTGTGTATCAACAGCATCTTCAGCTCCAGGGACAACCATGAACAGTCTGGAAAACAAACCCAAAACTATTGCAGGTAGATGAATATATTCATTCTTAAAAGGTGGAAGTTGGGGGGCTTTTTATTTTCATTTAATGTATTGAGGAGCCAGGCTGCCTGCTGAAGTGCTCAGTAACACCATGGTCAAATCACACACCTTCTGAACTCTTTTCCTGTTTTTAATAATGTAATTGCTTCTTTGGAGGGTGTTCCTTTTAGTTTTTTTCCGTACTGACTATGCAACTATTATATAAGATGAAATAATATAATTAATTTAGAGAATCATAGATTTTTCTAAAATTGTCCGTTTAAAAAATCCATGACACAAGCACTAAATCTCTAAGGTGAATTGTTACAATGAACATTTTGGACAGTTTGTATTGCTTCACAGAAATAAAGTAAGAGGGCTTTCAGAAACTGTTGAGAAAAGTGAAATCATTTAGTGTGTTATTGGTATGGATTGAAATAGGTCTTGCCTTCCATTGCTGTGTTTTGGATTCAGTAATGCTTGCAAAGCTGTAAAGCATCTGGAAATAAAGGAGCAATAATCTAACTTTATTTTTATGCAATGAGATGAAAATACAGAAAACAGAAAATGCTGAATGTTGGGTTAATGCTTACTTCCAATATTTTCTATGAAATGTATTTAGCAGTGTGATTCAGAAAATCAGCCACTGTGTTGCTGATATAAAGCACACAGCCTGCTGTGACAGATACAGTATTTTAAATTCATCTTCCTAACTTTCCAAAAACATACAGGTACAAGTTCCACAGCTAAGCGTAGCGCTTCATCTGGAAATAAAGAGTCAAGCTCTTCTAGAGAGAGGATCCGGGACCGTTCCCGTTTGAGCCAGAGCAAGAAGCTGCCTCTGGCAGGGCAGGGGCCCGGCGACGCGGTGCTGGCAAAGCGCTCCCGCAGCCGCACCAATCCCGAGGCCGACATCCGGATGAGCAAGTCCAAGTCAGACAATCAGATCAGTGACAGAGCTGCGCTGGAAGCAAAGGTGAATGATCTTCTGACATTAGCAAAAACTAAAGATGTGGAGATCTTGCATCTGAGAAATGAATTGAGGGACATGCGTGCTCAGCTGGGACTCAATGAAGATCATCTTGAGGGGGGTGAAAAATCTGAAGAGAAAGAAGCCATTGTTGTCCATCAGCCAACTGATGTAGAGTCTACGCTGCTCCAGTTACAGGAACAAAACACTGCCATCAGAGAAGAGCTCAACCAGCTGAAGAATGAGAATCGAATGTTAAAAGACAGACTAAATGCTTTGGGCTTTTCTTTGGAACAAAGACTGGACAACTCTGAAAAGCTCTTTGGCTATCAGTCTTTGAGTCCAGAGATTACAGCTGGCAACCACAGCGATGGTGGGGGCACTCTGACATCTTCAGTGGAAGGTTCTGCTCCTGGATCGATGGAAGACTTGTTAAGTCAGGATGAAAACACTCTCATGGACAACCAACACAGTAATTCCATGGATAATTTAGACAGTGAATGCAGTGAAGTTTATCAGCCACTGACATCAAGCGATGATGCCTTAGATGCCCCATCGTCTTCAGAATCTGAAGGAGTACCAAGTATAGAAAGGTCTAGGAAGGGAAGCAGTGGCAATGCAAGTGAAGTGTCCGTAGCTTGTCTGACAGAACGGATACATCAGATGGAGGAGAATCAACACAGTACAGCTGAGGAGCTCCAAGCCACGCTTCAGGAACTTGCAGATCTGCAACAAATAACACAAGAGCTGAACAGCGAGAATGAAAGGCTTGGAGAGGAAAAAGTAATCCTGATGGAGTCTTTGTGCCAGCAGAGTGACAAGCTGGAACACTTCAGCCGTCAGATCGAGTATTTCCGGTCCCTTTTGGATGAGCACCATATTTCCTATGGAATTGATGAGGACATGAAGAGTGGGCGCTACATGGAGCTGGAGCAGCGCTACATGGAGCTGGCGGAGAACGCGCGCTTCGAGCGGGAGCAGCTGCTGGGGGTTCAGCAGCACTTGAGCAACACTTTGAAGATGGCAGAACAAGACAACAAGGAGGCCCAAGAAATGATAGGGGCATTAAAAGAAAGGAATCACCACATGGAACGGATTATTGAGTCAGAGCAGAAAAGCAAAACTGCTCTGGCCTCTACCTTAGAGGAGTACAAAGCCACAGTAGCCAGTGACCAGATTGAGATGAACAGGCTGAAAGCTCAGCTGGAGCACGAAAAGCAGAGAGTGGCCGAGTTGTATTCCATACACAACTCTGGAGATAAATCAGATATACAAGACCTGCTGGAGAGTGTCAGGCTGGATAAGGAAAAAGCAGAGACCTTGGCCAGTGGTCTGCAGGAGGAGCTGGCACACACCCGCAACGATGCCAATCGATTGCAAGATGCCATTGCTAAGGTAGTGCTTAAAATATCATTGCATTCTGACATCGCATGTACACAATGACCTACTGGCCTCTGTAGTTCCTTCAGAAGTAAAAGATTAATTATGAGCTTAATTGGATTGCAGTAGTGTTAGGACTGATTACTTTCTCTTGACTTTTGTTATGAAAATGATGTCAGCATTTGAAAAAATTATATGGGTACATTGAGCTACAGGGTGACTGCTGTGTTACTTCTAAAAAATATTTAAACTCCACAATTTATTTCAGTGTCCAAACTTAAACAGTATTTAAGATACTGTACTAATTTAATTCTTAAATTGCACACCTTTTGCAAGACTTTATGTGCTGATTAGGTTTTGGATCAAAATGTTTCTTTCCAGTTCTGACACAAATATTTCTAACTTATGCAGTAGCTATGTCCAGTAAAAGTATTTACCATAATTTAATATAAAAGCAAGAATCACACAAATTATTTAATAACTTTACTTATGCATTTAAAGGTAAATAAATCTTCCTGAAGAGACAATTTATGCCAAATTTATTGTGTGAACTATGTGTTAGCTGCAAATCAACATGTTAGTCATGATCACAAGCCTGTTAGAATCAACCTTAATTTGGGGTGAAAGACATACTAAGATGATTTTAATAATTAAAGTTGGAGAGTGCTATTAAAATAAAAACCACTGAAGCAGATGACTTAAAAGCAGGGTATTTTTTTGTCTATTAAACTTGGTGCCTGCCAGCATTGCCCACCCTAAGCCACAACCTATTTTCTCTTGTTTTTCTGACACCCTGTTTTTGCTGTTGGGTCAATGTTCCTGTGCCATTGATCCCAGCCTGTTACTTATGTTACAGTTTTATGAGGCAGGATAAAAAAGCCTCTTCCCCTGCTTCTGAAAGAGAGAAGTCAACCACTTCTTCCCTTTGCTGTTTTGGTTTTTTTTTTCAAATTAATTCTTTGACAGACTCCTCTGAGAACTGCTTCAACTCACTAACACACCTCCCACACAAATGTCACACTTGCTTAAGGAAATCACTCATCACACAGGTCCAGCAAGCACTAAAATTGATGCACAAGAGACCAGGCTTTTTCTCTTTTGGAAAGAGAAAGGAAGGGTAAAGAGTTTTAACATTTCCTCTCCGCCCTGTCCCTTTTCTATGGCAGCTGGATGTTAAATTGGATCAGCTGCTCATGAAACCTCAGGTACAGTGGTGTTGCTTCACTTGTATGCAGGGCACTGCTCTGAGAGTAGCTGGGAATGCTTATATATCCAGCCTGGAAATAAAAAAAGTTTAACTTTGGCCCAGGAGAAGAGTTGCACTAGAACCATGTATAGTCAAAGGCTTACATTTCTGCTGCATTTTTCTGGTTGCAGAAATAGACTGTAAGTGTGGTAGTTACAAAACAAAAAGTATGTTTAATGGGCAGCTGAGATGCATTCTTCTTTAGGTGGAAGATGAATATCGAGTGTTCCAAGAAGAAGCCAAGAAACAAATTGAGGATCTCAACGTGACTCTAGAAAAGCTTCGGACAGAACTGGATGAAAAAGAGACTGAGAGGAGTGACATGAAAGAAACTATCTTTGAGTTGGAGGATGAAGTAGAGCAGCACCGTGCTGTGAAGCTCCATGACAATCTTATCATATCTGATCTGGAGAGTAAGTATTATGCATTTCTCTTGAGAGAAAGAAGAATTTAAAGAAAGCTCAAGTAGAACACTGTAATATTGAAAATATTTTTGTTTGTCTTTTGTATGTTTGAATTCAAGTCAGACTAGGTTTTGCAGAATCCTTACACACTGGGGAAGAAAAAAATCAAGTTGGCTTAGCTTTTCCAGACCCACTTAGTAGTTGGTGTGGGAATAAAACCTGTGAATAGAGAACAAATATGAAATCTGCTAATACTGTTTTCAAGTTGTTCTTCAAAGTTGAAAAACATGTGGTAGAAAACATGTTTACTGTCTAGCTGTCTGTGCCTTAGTTCCCTCTCTGATCTTGGAGACCTGCTCAGACATTCCTACCACGGGCTGGAATTCTGCAATTAGTCTCCATCTAATTAAGAACACGGGCAACTTTACCCTGGCAAGCTGTATTTGCACAGTGCTACTTAGAGGATTCAAATATCTGTTAGTCTTCCATGTTATTCAAAGATGAAACAAGATAGCAGAAAAACCAAAGCATGATTCCTTCTAACAACAAGGGAAATATTCATAGAAAGGGTTTTTAATTGGTCTGCTATCAAGAAAAGTCGGTGTCTTAAGCAAGCTAAACTGTTTATTCTAGCTCAGTATCTTCAGACGTGGCTGTGAGTGTTGTTTCCCTAAGCAACCCTTTTTTATCTTGAAAGGCAATCACTTCTTCTCTTTACAAAATAGTTTTAAGTTTTTATTCTGAATTTTTTTCCTCTTTCTATGCAAAAAGACAGTCATTTTGGAGCAAAGACTCAAAAAGGTTGAACAGTTTTCTGCTTGTTTTGTTTTGTGCATTAACTGAAATACTCTCGTGCAGGGAACAGCACTGTGGTCAAGTAGATATTTGGTATTTGCCTAGCAATACCTCATTACAAGGCAGCTCTGATTTTTAGATGCTTCTGCTTCGTGGGTACAAACCAGCTGTCAGATATTTAATTTCGACTGGTGAAAATTCAGGCAGACAAACCTCTGCCAGGGGAAAAATTCTCAACAGAAATTGCAAAAGTCTTTTTTATTCATTGGTCTTGGAAAATTCATGTGGACCAGCCAATGTCCTGACGTGATCCTTTGGGGGAAGCAAGCTCTTGTTTTAGTTACATGCTGGAAGGAGAGTGGCATCTAGTGGCAGTGAGAGAGGATGGCACCCGAAGAGTTGTATGGACTTTAAAAAGTGCATTTTTTCTGACAACTTGAAAACTCTGTTGATTTTGGGTTCATAGTTAAATCTCTTACAGGATTTTTCATGGTAGTCTCTAAGTACTGACAGCAGAAAACTTTGTGAAAAATCTGGGACTTAGATGTAGTGCATGCAGCATTTAAAAGGTAGAATTCTAAATACAAAATGGAAAATTATAACTTAAAAATTTTACTAAAGACAGACTTTACACTTAGGAGAGAGGTGCCTCACAGATGGTGTGGTGAGTGTTCATTCCATTTGATGATTAATCAACACAAATAGTAATGTAGGAATGGGAAACACTCCAAGCACTTAGGGCATGCTTCACCGTGGGCTTTTCAAACACCAAGAAAAGGCACAGGGAACCTACAATGGAACATTTTTCACAGTAATCTGGGTATTGAACTGTCACATTTGAGCTGTTAATATGTCTGCCTGCAGAAACAGGGGTCTGTTTGATGTGTGCAGCAGGATGCAAATTGCGTTGATGAAAAGCACACAGAGTGTTCCTGACATGCATCAGATGTGGTGAGAGCTGCAGTCACTGCAGCTGAGCTTGTTACTGCTGGGATGAGGAGTTTTAAGCACAATGCTTAAAGGGCCTGGAAGGGAAACCTAGTGAGGAGCAGCTGAGGGCACCTGGTTTGTTCAGCCTGGAGGACACTGAGGGGAGACCTCGCTGTGGTCTTCAGTCCCTGCTCGCTGTGACTGGTGACAGGACTTGAGGAAATGGATGGCTGGAGCTAAGTCGGGGGAGGTTTAGGTGGGATAGCAGGAAAAGTTTCTTCACCCTGAGGGGGGTTGGGCACTGGAACAGGATCCCCGGGACAGTGGTCATGGCCCTAAGGCTGCCAGAGCTCAAGGGGTGTTTGGACAATGCTCTCAGGCACAGGGTGGGATTGCTGGGGTGACCTGTGCAGGGCCAGGATTGTGATTGACTTGATGATCCTGATAGATCCCTTCCAACTGAGGATATTCTATGACTCTATTGCATGTAAAAAGTCTAAAAAATAGTAAAATAATCTGTGTTTTATATCCTCCCTGCTGTGCTGAGCTGAAACAGGCAGTGGGGAAGGCTGACACTGCACTAGATGGCGTGTTCTCTCTGGCTTTCACTTCTGACTCCCAAAAACTTGCAGTAGTCAGGTAGCCCAGCTGTCACATTAGTCATCTGCAGTAACTAAGTGGGAAACAGAAACCTGTTATTCTCCCAAGCAGTTAATAAGAGTTTGTGGGGAATTTTTTTCCAGAAAAGTTTGACTCCTGATGTGCAGAAAATTTGTATTTGTAGGTTAGCTTACCACTTCTCAGAGGTTTCTTCTGAAGCACAAAAATAATCATTGCTTGTTCTCTTAGCACAGGTGCATGTAGGTTCTCCTAGTCTGTAACTGTAAGTCAGTAAATTTTTAGGACAAGTGTAGGTGAGCTAGAAGGTGGATATATTTAATGTTCGGTGAATAGTTCTTTTATGGAGCTGACAGTGTTAGTTTTAATTCTGCTATATTTCATTTGAAAAGGATCTTGACAGCAGTTATGAAATGAAATGTTTGCTTTACCATATTTAGGCCTTTTCTAACAAAGTGTTGGAAAAGTCAATGGGATGTTCATTTTCTGTACTTTTTTTTTTTACATTATTAGTTGGGGGTTTTTTTGTGGCTAATGGTGGACCCTTAAAAAGTCACCTTTCTTGCTGTATAGATATATTATCTGACATGATGAACTCAAAAGCAAGATTGGTCTACAAATTGCCTGAGCTTTGGTATTTGTACCCAGTGCCTCTTCCTTACAGAAGGAAGCTGTAGTTCTTACACTACTCCCTGTATCTGTGGTTGTGTTGGGATAGCCATTTCCACGCTAAAGAAATCAAAATGCTCTCCCAGTATAAGGCATGCCTGTGTAACCAGTACAAAAACTGTGAGAGTGTCCATTGTGGATTTGCCTGTGTCAGAATGACTTGATTTAGTGTCCCTTCCCAGGAATTGTCATGTCATTTTTTCTGAAACTACTGCATGTGAATATTGTTAGTATTTTTTCTCCAGAAACTATTGAAATTATACAATTGAATGTTGATACTCACTTTTATTTCATAGTGATAAATTCTAACTGCTAGTTATATTATAATTAGTAAAAATTGCAGATACAGAACATCGTGATACCTTTTCTCTGGTAGCCTTACAAAACTCTTCCTCCCACCCCCAACCCTAGCTGTAAAGGTTTTCTTTACCATTTGTAGTCTGCATGTCCCATAATCTCTTTTTTTCCCTGCCTCTTAGGCAGAGGCAAGGCCTTGTCAAACTGTGGCTTAAATCAATATAATTTTCTGAAATGTAGATGTAATTGGATCCTGCAGTCAAACACAAGCTTGCTGATTTGCCATTTTTAATTATCCTATTCATTCATCAGAAGAGTCTCCTTGTTCTTCATTTACCCTAACATGTAGTTACTTTTTCTTTTATCTCAGTCTTCTTTGTTGTGATCATTAAAGAAGGAGACTGGAAAATGGTAGAAGTACCTGTCCTACCAATTCAGACAGTGGAGGTGGAAAGCGTTTGTGTGTGTAAGAGAAGAATGTGGAGTTTGCAAGGATGCAGAAAGGAAAGGTGCCACATGGCAGCCTCTACCTATTTTGACTACTTGAATTTTCAGGCTGTAGTTGGTGGAAGAGGTGAAATCACTTCTATTGGTCATAATTTCTCACTGCATTTCAAATTCAGTTGCAATTTGGTGGGGGGTATTTTTAGTCTCCTTGGTTGACTGGGGAGGATAAGAGAACTGTTTCCAACAACTGCTGTAAACTGCTCTGTATTATTTATGTACCTGCAGAATATTCAGACCATTGTGTTTTACTTCAAAGCATAAATACACTAAAATTTAATGGTGCGTTTCATAACTCACAGAAGCTCAAAACAATGGCACTACACAAGCTTTAACTGTGGGTGCATTTATGGTTTCTGGTTTGTGGTTATTTTTAGATAGCTTGCTTTTAGTAGTACTGCAAATTTTTGTTTTTAAAAACATATTTTCTTTGAACTGTTTTAAAAGAGAAAATGAACATCAACTTGATTTGTTCTAAAATGTATTTAAAGGAAAAGGTGGGGGGGGGGCAAGTTTTATAACTTTGGCCTAAAGCTGGCCTCCTAGTTCTGAATTTAGCTCAAACAAGTTGTGTATCAAGAGACAAGCTAAAAATTGGAGGGCTTTGCTTAAGTATTATGGTAGCTTTGAGATTTGAGTGGCCCACCCTGTAGGCTTATCTTCAAAGCTTAAAGATCAGCTGGGTGCAACTTAAAATGGGCAGTCTTACAAGGAGGAGATAAATACAGAAGTATCTCTATTTTTGTGTTCCAGCTTTTCCAAGTTTGAAAGGTTATCGTGTTTTCAGGCCAGATGAGGTTTATATGATTGTTGTAAAGAAATTAACTGTGACTTAAAAAGTCCCTGTACTTGGGGCTGTTGAGGAAGGTTTTGTGTACTGAACAGCCTAAATGTATTAGGCACCTTCAGTCATGTTGTGGAAAGAGCATTGCTAATATACAAGAAAAATATTTGTTTCCAGCAGTTGTTGGGATGATGAACCTGAACAAAAAAATGCATTTAGTCAGTTTCTCCATAATTTTTACAGATTTTACAGTTACACGATGCTATAAAAATAAAACATCCTAGAACCCAAGGTTCAGTGAAGTGACACACTGATTAGAAATTTATGCTGCTTCATTGGTTGCTTAGTTTTAAGAATGGAGTAATCAATGCCATTGTCCTTGTGTATTGAATAAAGTCACAAATGAATAATAATTGCAGTAGCCAGTCTGTCAGACGCCGCACACACTGCTGCTGCTCGGGCTGTGCACCCTGCTGTGTTCCTGCTGACAGATTTAGGGGACCCTCTCTCTCATAACACGAGCTCACAGACTGTTTGGCCTTTTGCTGTAAATATAGTTTGCTTTGACCTCAAATAGCAGCTTGGTAGACAAGAATGTCAGATTCTTGGGGACATGAGTTCAGTTTTATCCCTGTGCAAGGCAGGGCTGCGGGCGTTATGTCAGCTGCTTAGTGGCAGGAATTGAGCTGTGAATCAAAAGGCTTCATGTGGCTGCAGCTTATGTTTGAGGATGGGAAACCCCCAGACATCCATGGTTTTAGGATCCTTTCATGTTAAATTGCCTACCTTGTTTACTTGCTCTTTGTTATTGCTTTGTCATTTTAGTTTTGTGATTTGGGCTTTGTATAAGAATTGAGTTTGCTTATGCTGCTCCCCTTACCAGTCACAGAGAAGAGTGTACCTATTAACACCCTCTGGCAAATTATTCCCTCTCATACTGTGTTTCTTCAGATGTCTTTGGTTATAAAGATGTGTTCTCTGAGTAAGTCTTAAAAAACATTTGCGGGTCTTTTCAGTTACTCATTTTTAAGTAAATAAATCCCTGACTAAGATCTTACAGGAAAATTTAACTTTTTTTTCCAGATACAGTTAAAAAACTTCAGGATCAAAAGCATGACATGGAAAGAGAGATCAAGAATCTTCACAGGAGACTCCGGGTAGGTAAAAATTGAAACAGTCAATAAATTGTCAGCTTAGAATGTCATAAGACCAGCTTATCAAATTGTGGAAAGATAATATCATTAGATACAATGCCATTAAAAGAATTGTTTCTGAAAGACAGGCATCATGGGAATATATTTACTAACCTACAGACACTAAACAATACTAAAAATTTCTCAGTGTCACAAAGATATATTATGTTGGGCTTAGTAGAAAATGTTCCTCTGTATTTTGGAATTGTGGAGTTTAATATTAAATATTTTTCTCCTCCACTTTCAACATTTTATTTGTCTCCAGAAAAGAAATACATGACTTTCAAAGTCTAGTTATTTCTAGTAAAACCATTTCAATTTATCTTGTGACTTAGGTTGTGCCTAACAAATGCCTCTGTCGTTCCTGTAAATCGTTTCCTTTAACAGCATAGGAAAACTATGAATAATAAAGGATAACTTTTATTTTTAACTTCCAAATTGGTGCTTCCAGGAGGAGTCAGCAGAATGGCGTCAGTTCCAGGCAGACCTGCAGACTGCAGTGGTCATCGCCAATGATATCAAGTCCGAGGCCCAGGAGGAGATCGGGGACCTGAAGCGCAGATTGCACGAGGCGCAGGAGAAAAATGAGAAGCTCACTAAGGAGCTGGAGGAGATCAAGTCACGCAAGTATGCCAGTGACAACAGGGATATGTGGTCTCTTTTGCAGGGGAGGTGCAGTTTTGGAAATCCAGTTTCTTATTTATTGAGGCTCCAGAAGTTTGTAAATCCTCTCACTGTGGGGATCTGTATTTCAGCAAGCTGCTTTATGCTGCTTTCAGCATTTTACAACAGCAATATTTGGTTTTTTATACTGTATACTTAATCCACCCAGGGTTTTACAAAACCAAGTTGAAGTGGAGCATTTTTCCAGTTTAACAGCTAAAAACGATTTGGCTTTCCACAGTGTGAAAAACAAGCAGTGTTGGCTTTTCTGTACCATCATTAATATTTCTTTATTAGCAGTCAAGGCTTTTGGTGTGGTTAAAAACACAGCTGGGTTTTTACCTGAGAAAAAAACCTTCATCTAGTTCCGCATGTAACTTATACTGTTTTCTTTCCACTGATAATTAGAGGTGCTTTCTATATAAAACCAAAAATAATCCAAATTGTGACGCGTTGTGGCTTGAATGAGGTGCTCCAGATATTTAGAAGCTGAGTTATATGTCTTTCAGAAGTAATAAAGTCCTCAAATAGGAACATCTTGGACAGCACCATTTGAATCCTGACTACATTGTCTCTAGGGGCCAGATCTGTATACAGCTTACAGTAATGATGCTTGTGATGTGTATATATAAAACAATTGTTTTCTGCATGGATGGGAATTTGGTGAGATTTACATTACATTTAGCCCAGCATCTAGTAGGATAGGAGATCCTTTCACAGGCTGTGAAACTTGGAGAAAAGCTAATGCTGCCTAAAGATGTATACCAGAAACATATTCTTACCTCCTTAGTATTAAATTGTTTCCCATTTATTCAGGTGGAAAAATATTCTCCCCTCTGAGATGATTATTTTCATGTGGAATGATGAAATCCTTAAGTCTCAATTTTTTCCATCCATGTGTGTGAGATACGAGTAGGAATTAAACCTTATATCAAATATTGATTTGATAGACTTTTTTTACCAGATGCTGAGCTCTGTTGCTGACAAGTAGTAAGAAATTACAGTGAAAATTTGGGTTGATAGCCTATTTCTGAATTACAGTGGAAAGAAAACGAAGTTAATGTAATGACCCATTTGGACCATAGATTTTAATTCAACTTCAATTCGTATTGATTTTTTTTAAGCCTTTGCACATTAAAATGTTTTTTAAAAACCCTAAATGAGCAACACATTGACTTCAGGCAGGAAGAAGAACGCGGTCGAGTGTACAATTACATGAATGCAGTAGAGAGAGATTTGGCAGCTCTGAGACAAGGCATGGGCCTGAGTCGCAGATCCTCCACCTCCTCAGAGCCCACTCCCACTGTGAAAACGCTCATCAAGTCCTTCGACAGTGCCTCCTCCCAAGGTGAGTCCCAGCAGCCAGGACAGCAGCTGCACCAGGCTGCCCCTCTGCCTCTGGTCATCTGATGGCTCAGAGGCAAACTGCTTTATCCTGTCCTGGCCTCCAAGTGATGGCTGAAACAAACCAACCCAAACTGGATTGCAGAACAGATTGTTCACTGCAGTTAAGTGCAAGCATCCTTTTTTGTCTTGTCTTTATTTTTCTCTTTGCTGTCGCATTGCCAGTGACTCATATGCTGGATGCTTTGATTCAGTGCTCCTGTATATTAGAAATACATAAACACATATGACACACGTAATTATAGCTGGGAGCACAGCTGATTTCAGCCTGATTATTAAAATGTGAACTTAATGTTCCAAATTAAGCATTTTAAAAGCCGTGTAATAGCTAGAGCTGAGTTTATTTCTTTTAATAACTTATATCTTATACTCAGAGCTCTGATGACAGTGAAAAGTAAGATCCAGCCAGTATCACCTATTGAAAGATATAGGAGATATTTTCTAAAATGAAAGGAGTCTCACTCTTCATACAATGGACTTTGCTATGATTCTGATTGTGGGAAGAAGTGGTGTTCTTCTCAATAGGTGACCAGAATAAGGAGTCCAAGTAATTATTCTGAAATGAGAAACACTTGGGTTTCACCTTTAACTGCATATGAAGCCTTGTGTGGATTAAAGTATTTTCCTTTCCAGGTCTTTGGGTTTTGACTTTCATGTCCAACAAAGTCACCATAAGTTTAATGTATAAAGGCTTGGTCTGAAGCAGACTAAGTTAGCAGAGCTGTACTGTGCACAGCAAAGCTGCTTTCCACTGCTTAGAACCAGGAAGTTTAAGATCCAGAACCATCTCTGTTATTTAACCATTCTGTAAATGCTTCTATTTCCATGCTTGCTTGTTTTCTTCACAGGTATTTACAGTTTTTTTTACTTTTCTAATGCTAATTTAGAAGGTTTTTTAGTGTGTTACTGTAGGAAGGTGCTTTCTTGCCAGAGTTAGTTTAGTTAAATGATAAAAGCCCTCTCCCTTCTTTGGAATCTTTTATTTCAAGCTAATATCTGCCTTTTACCTCAGCATTCATGTCTAATCATGTTGCTAAATCATCAGATCACTGATTCACCAATTTAGAATTTTTCTGTTTTCATACATTTGTAAAAATGTTACTTGTTTAATCCCAAAATTTAAGTTATATAATAATCTAGTGCTCATGCACTTTGATTAGAAGCTAGAAAGGAGAAGCAGGTGATATGGTTTATCTTTCTTGTATTACTAGCTGAGGCAGGAGCCTGCTGCTATCTCTTTAATTGTCTGAAGATCAGAGAACTAGTAATGCCATGATTTACATCTGCCAAGGTAATAGTATCCTGCACCTTAGCCTTGTCCACCCCCAGCCAACTCAGGCTTTTACCCTGGATGATAGAAAGACAGCAGATGAAGTTAATTGCAGGGGAGTAAATGTGTAGGCATACTTTCAAATGACTTTTCAGTCAATTGCTAATTGAAATTCTGAGAGAGTGATCTGGTAAAACTGGTAATGTAAAGTACAAGGTGAGGGTTGGCTTTAGCAGTCCCCTGTTGCACTGCAGAACAGTGTCATGCTCACCATGGCTTCCTCTCCATGTTCCTCCTAGTTCCAAGCCCTGCTGCTGCCGCAATTCCTCGCACTCCCCTGAGCCCAAGTCCCATGAAAACTCCCCCAGCTGCTGCTGTATCCCCTATGCAGGTGGGTGTTTTATGACTGCACTTAATCCTCTCTGTGAAGAAGATTGTGTGAAACTACAGGTGGTAACATACAAATATTGGCTGACTTGCTGGGGAAATAATGATAAAATGTTGCCTTAAGTAAGTAATTACTCAACTGTTCAGTCTAACAAGTCTTTCACTGAGTACCACGTTGGAAACTTGGAAGTTCTTGTTAAATATTTGCAACCATTGCTACTCCTGTGCTATTAAAAAATGTGAGAGGAAGACTTTATTTGCATTCCTTAGTTTTAGAGTTCAGATTGTCAGTTCTTAGTCCCATGCCTGGCAGGGAAACAGCAGTAATCCCCTTTGGCAGTGGACTAAGGACTGTGCAGAACCTCTCAGCAATCATCAGTGTAAGTGTATCTTTCAATGCAGGCCTTACAGGGAGGATTGAAATATTTGCAAATTTCTGCCCTTTGTTCATTTTGCACTGGCAGAGTTTGGCCAGTGGGTGATGGTGCTGTGTATTTTGTTCTGTCCCCTCTGCAGCTTTGTCCTTTTGCTCAGCTGCTGCAGCAGCCTGGGTGCACTGGGATGGCATTGTCAGGACTCTGATATTCAGCTTTGTAGATCTTTGCTGGCTTTATTATCTCACTTGCTGTGTGAAGTGAGATTTTGGCAGAAGCCAACAAGTTTAAGGACCAAGCAGATGGGACCAGAGTCATAAAGACAAGTCAAAGAATGTATGTTGTTTTACTCCTTTAATATCCATAATTCTCCTGTTGCCTTCAAGATATTGCTATCCAAAAGTTCCAAAACATGATTTTCACTGTAGGTCAGTGTAATGATTTGGTAATACATTCTCTCTGCCTGAACTGAGGACTCTATAGCTATATTAGCTTTTAGTCCCTAAGGAACAATACCTGGAACAGACTGACTGTTCTCCTGTTCTCAGACTAGTGCAGCTTTTATTCATTTAAGAGTGAATTTCATGAAACAAATAGATAGCCTTAAAGCAAAGAGAAAGAATTAAATGGTTTCTTGGGAGAGCTTCTGCTTCTTCTTGTGGTTCAGTCACTCTTGACAGCAGTTTTCTAAATTAGTTAAATGTGACGAGTTCGCTGACAGATGCTTTGTTCCTATTGATCTGGCTTTATATTTCTGTTTATTTCTGCACTCTTGCAGGAAGAGGCAGACTTAATCTCATGTTCCAAAGGGCTGAACCAGACCTTTGGCAGACAGACTTTTTGGTGAAGCCTAAGGCTTATCTCACTTTATTTACCTGTAAATTAACCATGAACCAAAGTAATCTCTTAGAGTACTGCAAAGCTGCTCAGGTTTACAGCTCTTGTTTGATATTCTTGATCTGCCAGAATTATTTGAATTTTGAATTCAGCTTCTGGTATGGACCCAAGTCATTAACAGCTGGATACTCATTAGTGGGAAACATTGCCTGAAAAACAAAGGGAAGGGTGTGTAAATGAAAACAGCTTCTATTGTCTTTCTGAAGATAGGTGGTTTTCTTCAAAGTGCTTGTAATTATCCAGAAGGCAATTGGGTTTCATGACCTCCGTTATGTGAATATTTTCTGCTCAAGAGAGAAGGGGGCTGAGTTTTCTTTATTTTCATATTGCTGCCTCATTTTCTACTGTTGCATTCTATGTCATTTTTTAAAAATATTTTTGTTTGTTCTCTCTTGCAATTGAAAAGTAAGATTTTAATAAGTAATCACTATGTGAGCTGACCTATTGAGCTCCCACCTGAGCTGACCTGTTGGCTCCCACCTTACAGAAGTCATCTATGGTTTAAGGTCTTTGAGGAAAGGTGGATCTCTGTATGGGTGTTGCAGTGTTTACCATTAATTTCAGTTCCTCTTAAATGCTGTCACAGGGGAAATATTTACATGGGCACCTACTGAGAAACTGGCACAGTGTTGATACTTCCATAAGATGGATTGGTTGCAAAAAACATTGTCCAATACAGATGCATCAACCATGTGCTTTGTGTTTGGGCTGTGAAATTAATTTCCTCAGTCTTGAAGAGTTTTTGTTTGGTTGGTTTGTTTTTCTTTACAGCTGTGTGTATGTATTATGAGATAGATTCTTGGATATATTTTGCAACTCAACTCAAAACAAACAGAACCCTTTCTGGCTTCAGGTCCAAGCCTGCAGTGGAACATAGCTGTGTTTTACTATGGCTCTTAGCAGTACTGCAGAGCAATTTAGGAAGAGAGGTATGAAGAGAATGCTCTTCAGAATGTGGAAACAGTCCTGCTGGGTTAGCCCAAAGCTTAGCTGGTCTGGTATGCCACTGGGAGTGACCAAAGCAGATGCCTAGGGAGGAATATAAGGACAAGGGAGTATATCTGCTGTTTTTCCTGGGTACTTTCTGCTTTGTAGCTGGAGGAGTCTCTGAAACAGACATGGTTTCAGATTTACAGGTTACCATTGAATGTCCTGTTTTGCTTTGAGCATATAAACTTCCAGGGTGCAAGCAATTTGGTGTCAAAGCCTTCCTGTATTTTGACTAGTCAATATGTGAAGAACTGTTTGTTCTGCAATTGCCACGTGCAGGTGCACTGGCATGAAGTGCAAAGTGATCGGGAAGAGGTACCTGGATAGTGGTGATGGTTGTGTTTCCTTCCAT